>VUQJ01008489.1:60437-71387 GCA_015108635.1 Andinoacara biseriatus | reverse complement strand
GCACTAATAGCTTTTTTCTCAGTTGAAAGAACCCAGCAGAATCTCATTTTTAGCGTGATCTAGTCCTTCCTACAGCCATAACGTGACATCTCAATGTACCACCCTGTTTTACTGTAATATCCCGTTGCCACTGCAGAGATTAGTACTATCAGCAGCCCCAACAACCCAATTTGTTCTCATTGCCACAGCAGACGGGGGGAATTAAATGTAATCAGCCAGCTAGCATATTTAACTTAACTACCCCTGTGAGTTGTCTCATGCAGATCCCTGTGGCATTTCAACTGGAATGCTTATCATAATTATCTTCTCTTAACTATGCCACTGATTTATAAACTTCCAGTTATAAAGGGGCTCTGTAGCGTCGGTGCGCTTGTCAGTGGACGCCAGTTATTACACGCGGAAGGCACGGTTGTTAAAAATTCGGAGACAGCAAATAAAATAATAATCACAGGCAAAGATAGATGGTGGCAAAAACTATATTGTAATCACAGTTTTTGGAGGTTTGCAGAACACACATGCTGACAGTGCACTACAGCCCACTCAAATGATTGCACAGCTGCTCAGTACAGCAAAAATAAATAAATAAATAAACAGCTTTACACAGGTTTTTGGCTACTGCAGATCAGTCTAGGTAAAGGAAAATACTGTCAGTATTTGTTTTGTTTTTTTCCTGTTTACAAAAAACGTTTGTTTGCCTTTTGTTACATCCCGACTTTCTTGCTCAGTCTCTCTCACTCAGCTCCAATCCCACTGGTTTGTTTTGAAGACATAAATCTTTTAAAACAGGATAGCGTTCCATCTTTTTTAAAACTCCTAAAACACCTGAGCACTGTAGCTTTTGACAGTGTTTATTGAGGACTATTTTTAGCTGCACATCAATACACCTTTGGCACACTCATGAGCTGCGGGATGGTGTGTGCTAACCTGGTTCAAAACCTCTGAATCAGCGCTAAGATTACCAGCTTAAATTCAAATAGGTTCTGCTTTAGGGTCACTGATGGTTGCTCAGGTTCTTCATGTAGCCAGTAAGCCAACTCGTCACAGCTAGATGTAATAGTGATGAAGAATGGCCACATGTATGGATGGGATTGACACGGCTTTAATTCTATAAACTCTAAAACATGACCAAATATGTATAGACAGATAGAAAAAAAAAAAGCAGGTAATAACTTAAAATACTTTTTTGGTCTAATCTTAAGTGAGCTACTGCAAAACACTCTAGATGATAGGACAATTCATGGAATTTTTTAATACTAATACTTGTACTGATAAAAATTTCTTCCGGGATACAAAACGAGATACAATGACTACTGGAAATGCATATCATCCAGTTTGAAAGGATTAAACTGAAAGAAGCAGGGTCGAATTTTATCCTCAAAACTGTTGCTTAATCCCTGAAAATGTCCAAATCAATGAAAAGCTTGTATTTTAAGTAGTGAAAGCTGCAAGGCATGTTTTATTCCTTTAGACAAAAAGTCAGTTTTTCAGAGTTTATTGGCATGGAATTTATTTTCTTAGCCTCCCCCACATTCAATATTGATTTAAGCTCCCATGGTAAAGTTAGCGTGCCAGGACCAAACAAGATTTAAGCTCATTCATCTGCTTATGTATGCTGATAACTTTTTGTGTTTGCCAATCAATACCGATGAGTCTACCTACTACAAAGTGAAAATAGCACACTGGCTTTAGATATTTTGGTCTCTGGGGATCCACATGCTTCGGCTTGTCTTATTATGGGTTTTTTCTGCTAATATTGTATGCGAAAGCAGCATAGCTCAGCACGGGAAAGACGGCCCTGCATAAGCTGCAAGCTCCCTGGGGCATGTGTGTGGAGCTCAACCTGAAGGCTCGCCTCTTCTCTTTCTGCTTCTTTGTTTTGCAAATGGGGTGGAAGGAGTGATAAGATGATGCAGAAACTCTGCCGTTCCGGAGTTCTGCTTGGCTCAGCAGTGGGGTCCAACTGAATCCATTTTCCTGCATCTGTGCTATCCTCCTCCTCTCCAATTACTGCAACTCGCAGAGCATGCAGCGCTTTGATTCAACCATGGAGCCTCTACTACAGAAAACTGAGTCTGACCAGTGTTTGATGTGTCACTTCATCAGTGATTTGAGACCACAGCTAAAGGGCTCCTCAGAAGAAAAGGTTTATTTCTGTGATGCAACTTCCTGAAATTTTTTAGTCTTATTAGTTGATGGGGGGGGGAATCTCTCATCAGAAGCTCTTAAGGCTTTCAGACTTTTGTTCCATGGTTGAAATAAGTCTCCTTCATTTTCTTTATAAAATAAACTAGAAAATTTTTCGGCAGTTGGTTAAATTATCTGCATTCATCTGCACGAGCTTATCTCCTCTCCTCACTCATCCTTATTACTTCTGCATTTCAGCACCGTGCGAGCGTTTCAGATGGATGCACGCTTGGCACTTGGCTTTTTTTTTTTGCGGCTCGGGAAAAGAGACGTGCCCTTCAGTGTGCAGAGATGGCTGCAGATTGTGTTCTGTACTGTACTGCATTGCAGGCAGGCGTCTTACCTTGTGAAACAATATGCGTCCTTCGCCTGCAGGCCCCCAAGCACTCCGGCTCAGATGATCAATTTGATCCAGCTCTGTGTTGCTGGGCTGCGACTTAATCCCATAAAGCCCTGGTATTTTGCTGCAATCAAGACACCCCCATTTTTCTCTCTGGATTTCTTATTTTTGTCTTTTGAGTGTGATGAAAAATCTCATGCTTCTTTCATAGAGTACAGGGTATGTAATCACCTTAAACAGGCCGTAATGCAACCAAAGATCATGTCAGGGTCTGTCAGTGAATATGCTGTAGAAATCGTAGACCTGCCACACTTTATTAAGAGTGAACTGATGAATTGTTTTATTGAAACCACACGAGTTGGTATGTGGGATCAGAGGAGATGTGGAAATATGTGCTTAGCTGTTGCTGTGTGATTTCTGCCTCGTGTTCAAGTGAAAAAGCAATGTTTTGCCACTCTAAAGTCAATGGGTTCGGGCCGTAAGGCTCGCGGCGTCATTTTTGAACACTCTAATGCATTTCTAAGTGTTTCAATCTGCGGTGGGGCTTCACCATTAGTGTCTTGCTCATTTCTCGGTCATTCTAAAAGACGGCAGGGTACAAACAGAACGAGACATTACCTCCACCACTTAGGCCCCAGCGTGCTGATTCAAGGCGCCATAATGGCATGGCAAAGGCAAGATACACTCCCGCTGCTCCCCGGTAACTACAGAGAGACAGAGGGTGGAATGCAAAATTACGACAGCCTCCGCCTGTGTGCCCTTTTGCTGCGGTTTAAAGTAGGTAAGGAGACATGGCTAATTCAGCTACATTAATCAGGCAAAGTACATTACTGTGCAAATGACAGCCGGAGGAATGATGAGCTGACAATGTCCTGCCAGTCAGCTACTAGAGGCAGACAAGACTCAGTGATCTGATGGGATGACACAGCTCCAGCACAGTGTGGAGCAATCAGCTGAGGAAAGCCTCTTGTAGGTCTATGTTCATTACAGACATGACCCAGATCACTAGTCCATCCATCAGCCTGTGTTTATCCAGTCACCGGCAGAGTAAATGACTTCATGAAGCTGGATAAATGACAAGTGGGGGAAATGCAAAATGTCCAAGTCATCATTTAACCTCTAACTCATATCCTGCTGCTTAAGTGATGTCTTCACTGCAGATATCATCTTCAGAATACCAATAAGGAATACTGTAGAGGCTGAAGCATGCAGTTATTGCCCTGAGAGTGAGGGATTTCATTTGGAAGCTAGCTAAAAATTCTTGATCTGTGTGTCTGTTTCTGAGTGAACAACAGCAGACTTCAGCAGAAGGCGGTACTAAGACTTTTCTTCTTTTTTTTTTACTGTTGAAATAAATAAATAAATATAATGACAGTTAAACATGCTGATTGGCTGATTAACTGGGTTCATACAGTGCTTCCTAAAAGCCATTCATCTATACAGTCTGGTTAGACTGTACCTAACCCTGTCAAATTACAGGGACAGATGAGCTGCAACCAAGATGGCCACACTCTTCCTTTTTATTAATCTTCTGATTGAACATAAATACTCTCTTCATTCTTGGATTACTGCATAGTATGTAGTCTGTGTTAAAAGTGTCGAGGCAGCTGCGGGCTTCGCCTCTGAATTGCACTTGACCTCAGACACCTGACTTGTATAAACTTTACAGATGGCTCTAAATCTCTTTTTATGATATCAATTACACAACACTGAGCGCCTGAAAATGCTGATAGTAATCCAGTTGACTTTTTTCTTCCTCTGCTGTGAGCCATGTAATCTACTTTGCCAAAGATACCCATCTGAGATCATAAAGTATAAATTTTTAAGACATGTTAATCCCATAAGCAAAGATTCAACATGATTTAACATGATTCACAGTTAGCTGTGACTGCCTATTCCACCTTTTCCTCACTATTGTACCTAGCTGTGGCTCCTGCCCAAAAAGAGAGACAGAGACCTGTTTGAGCTTTAAAGGTCAGTTATAAAACTCTGGATAAATTCAGGGTAAAAACTTTTTCTTGGCAATGTGCAGGAGGTTTTTAAGGTGGGATATAGTTCGCTGCGCACCCAAATGAATCCTGTTTTTCTCAGTTTAGCTTTGCTTTGTAGCTTTTTTGGGGGAGATTCTCTCGTTTTCACACTTTTCGTTCTGGCAAGCTCTTTCTTCTCAGCACTTGCTATCTAATTTTTTATCTTAGGTTAAGAATATGCATCGATTGATGTTTGTTGAAGGTGTTTTTCTACGTTAGCCTGACAAATGTCCATGGAGCCACCGTCATATAGCCTGTGGCGGGAAATGTTATCATGTGATGGGAATTGATGCTACTTTCTAGCTCCACAACACAGCATGGCATACTTGTTTATCATTACTGTAAATGTTACATGCAGATTTTATTTTCAAACATCATTACTCAGTTTTTTGTTTTTTTATATCTCTTCCAGGATTATTACTAGCATCAGTACTGAAGGACAAGTATTGACTGACATAATAAAAAAAAGCAGAGCAATGTCGTGACAACATAGCAGACATGCAGTTTGACTCCCCTCTGTGGTTCCCATGCAAAGTTTGGTGTCACAGCTCAGGATGGGGGTGTGCGTGCATGCAACCCATTGCGCACACGCAGAATTTGCAGTTAGTGCTCAGGACACGAGTGTGCACATGTTTTGCAGTAGTGATGTTGGGGTTGTGTGGTTCAGGGTTAGTAGTGGTATTTATGTCCCCAGCAGACGGGCTCAGGCGACATGAGGTAGACGTTAATTCAGGAGAACGCAGGCAGGCTTGCGGCCAAATGCTGTCAGCCTAATACCGGCGAGCAGTCCAAGGGGAGCAGTCGCAGCATCTGGATAGTCAAGCTCCATTAGCCTCCTGGCTCTGTTTTACACCGGCTGTATTACAGCCTTGTTGACAAATGGCAGAAGAGGTGGTTTGTGTGATATGAATCGCATAACTCAAGGGATCTCCACCATGAATATCATACCCTCTTGATCCCTGATCTTTCCCCTCCTCCCTCCCCCTCGTCTATGCTCACGCTGAACTGTGGCAGCGGCCTGGCTCGGATTCAGTGGGACAACATTAGCTCTCAACCTTGGTGAAGGACTAAAGGCAGCCTCAGCTTAGTGTCCCTGCTGTCACACTGCTGCTAAGAGAAGATAAGCATTCTAGCCTTTAGGACATTATGTTGGGCTCCCATTGGTCCTGGCAGCACTGCATGCTGGGTAATTGCAGCAGACTGGAAAATAATTAATTAATTGTTACATATGATTCTGTGACAGTCTCGAATTCTTAATTCAGTTATTTTCTGAGGTTTTTTTTTTTTAACAACATTCTACCCAGATACGTCCCACGTGTTTGCAAAACCAGATTTCCCGTCTAATTTAAGTGCTCAGCAGTTATTTTTGCTCTGTTTATGCTGCACTGTCAACCTAAAACTTAAATGATTCAGTTATAACCTTCAAAATGTCATGCAAAGTTGCAGATCTGAAAAATGAAAAAGTCATTTTATACAGCAGTGGGGTGTTTACAATTCACGCGGCACATTATAAGTTTCTTTTTCTTCTCCTCTTATGATTCATCACCGAAATCCAGCCCATTTTGGTGGAGAGCAAAGAGTGATATTGCCTCTCGTATATGCAGCACCAGGACATTTTCCTGCCACAGGGAAAAGTATTTACTTTAAAGAAACTGTCTCTGAGGTGAAATCTAAAGTCCTGCTGTGGACCAATGATGAATTCTTACTTCAGTCTTTTAAAGCCTTTTCTCTGGCTTTTTGGCTTGTCCTTGTGAGGCCTGTAAAATGTCTATGGTGATATATTAAGATGCTGTCACAGCTCTGTTAAGTAGACAGGTATGGCTGTGGGTGTGTGAATTAGGTATATTTTACAGGGTTGAGCTGCTGAAATAAACCATGCAGTGCTATATTTCTCTCAAACACAGCAGAGCGCTGAATGATGAAACACACGGGGAGAGGCTGTGGTGGGTATTGATGTGTAATGCCCTTGGACCGAAGCCAAGACGGTGAAATGGAATGAAAGGAAAGCAGTCACTCCCCTTTTAAGTCAAGGTTGTACTTTACAGAAGCTATATCTGTCTGTGCTGTCAATGCTACGTTTAGTAAATGTGTTCTCTCTCTCTCTCTGTGTGTGTGTGTGTGTGTGTGTGTGCTGCAACTATATAAAAACAAAAAACATGTAAATCACATCTGTCTCTTGACTTTGAAGATTCCCCCACAAATTTTGCCTGTATTTTTCCAAGGCTGGCGCTGGATGTCATGGCTTATCCATAACTTCTGAGCTGACAGGAAGCTGGCTTTTGGCGCTTGCTTGTAAACATCCAGAGAATGGGCCCTTAGTGTTCAGGACCCCTGCCAGCTCATAGAAGTGGCAGCTGATCATGCTTGGTTAATAGGCGCTCATAATCCTTTGTGAATGTCTTGTGTTGTCCCCGGAGAGCTGCGAGACTAAGGCATGTATTTGCAATCAGCGTGCATTAGGGGCTGACAGTTTAACTGCTGCCATAACTGTTATAAACCTACCCACTCTTTCTATGCTAAATGGAAGGCTGTAATGAAAACTGTAAAGTGTCTTTTTTGTCACTAACAATGACTCTTTTTTTTTCTCCCTCACTGCTGCTTTTAATTGCCACAGGAAGTTGAGGTTAGTGTCTTTTTCGTACTTTTGTGGAATGCATTGTCTGTCTTTGGTCTGACACTTTTTTTTTTTTTTTACACCCTTGGTGTCACCTGCACGATACGTTAGCACTTACACAACATCACTGTCTGCAGCAATGGAATTTTTTCTTTCAATTTTAAGCCATGGTACCAAAAACGCAGGGTTAGAAACAATGACTGAGAAAACACAAAAAATATAAAATGCAATACAAAGTCAGACTAACTCAAGTGAATCACTAATATTAAAAGAATATCCGTTATGGTTCGTGAATAGAAGAGTCAAAAAATGTTTTTTAATTTACTTTAAAAAGTTATCTCAAGTGGTTCCACAAAACCGTTTTAAGTGACTCCTGGGAAACAGAGTATGTGCTTTGGCGGGTTAACTCAATGGCTTTTGAGTCAGTTCAACATTTTAGAGTAAACTCAGAACTTTAAGTATAATGTAGAAAATCAGGTATAAACACTAGTACTATCCCTTTAACTCCTCACCCTGTGCACTGTATTTAAGCCTTCAGCTATACTTGTTCAGCTTGACTTGAGAGCTCAGTCTTCGTGTCCCCTGAGCAAAGTAAGACTGAGCTAAACTGAACAGACCTGATCCTTGGGGTCCTCTCTGGGCCTTGTGCCGAGTTGTAACCGCTTAATAGTTGATCCTCTCTGTCCTGACACACAGTGAAATGGGTCAGCATGGATACAGCCGGGGGACGCAGAATTTTTATTATCGTTCCAGCGCAGTGCCGCCGGGGACGCACTCTAAAAAACAGAGTTGGTTTGCAAATATTCCCTTTGCAACAGTGCTGCAGCTAAGATAGTTCAAGTTATTTTATGAGATATATTTAAGCTTGTGGAGTCCTGGCTTGTGCTGTGTACTTTATGTTACAAGCTACTTCTGCAACAGTGAAGATGAGTTTGACAGTTCATTCTTGACCTTGCAAACAGCAGAGGAAAAATAAATTTGACTTGAGGTTCTCGTGCTAACTTCTTCTGGACCTCTGGGCCATGTCACATGGTCTTCAGCACTTTATAGTTATGAGAAATTTGACATTTTTCATGATTGTTAATGAAGGGTTAATGAAGGGTGCATGATATGAAAGCTCCAGAAAAAGAAATGGATTTATTTTATCCTGTTAAAACCTTACTTGTGACTTATGACAATACATATTTTGCTAATAATGCTGTGTTTTTTTTCTTGTTTCTTAGCTCACAAAGAGGACATTTAATACCTTAGTATTATAATGCCTTACATCCTGTAGGTCCATGTTATGGCTGTCAGTTTTAATTTTAGTTCAGCGTGACAAACAGGTCTAAATACGCCGTGTCCGTGGATCAGAGTCGCGTCAGAGGTGCAAATCACAGAGGTTGCGTTAGTAGATGTTGCTTTCATAATTGCCCCTTATGTCATGCCTATCTTTTCCTTCAGTGTTTTTCTATTTGTACCTCAGAGTTTTTTTCAAAGAACCAGATATTTTCTATCACAGTTGTGCTGTACTGATTATTCAGCAGGGAGAGCTGCATGCTAATCCAGGCCTTAGCAGCACTCCAACTATGAGTCATGCACCGACATCGACTGTGAGAAAAATTAATGAACTTTGATTTCCTAAATCACAGTAAAGCTTCCTTAATACTGGATAATATAAACACTAAAACAAGTTGTGGTAAAAATTTAAAAAAGAGGAAAAAATGCTTCAATTTCTGTACACCTTTCATTTTTGTTTTTTAAAATCTTTTTTAATGATTAGATCTAGAGATTTTCTTATAAATCTCTAGCTGGGGACAGCCAGTCAGCCCGGTCGCTCCAGGGAATTCACACTAAATCTGAGACCTTCAGAGCCAAAGTCACCTCCAGAACAAATCCCTGACAGGGAACAGCCTGAAAGGCCTGGCTTGATGATCTCAGGCTGCTCACCGGCTCATACGTTTTTGAAATTTTATTTTATTATGAAATAAGAGAAGCACGAACTCTCAGGAGAAATAAATATTATCCCAGAGCCTAAAAAAAATGCAGATTTCATTTTTTTTTAAATTAAAAACAAGACTGTTACTTTATTTGTTAGGGGTTTTTTTCCCCCAACACCAAACATATGCCTAGAGACAACAAAATGGATATAAAATGGATTTCACAGCAATGCAAGAACAGCCAAATAATAAAAAATATGGAGCAATAATCATAAGAAATAATATATGTTTGTTTGCTTGACCAATAAAGTGCAGAATTGTGTTATATTGACTTACAATAATTTATGAAGTATAACCAAATGTCATCAGCTAAACAGTACAATTTAAACAGCAGTGGCAGTAAACAATAATCTGATTGACACAGCTGTGTTAGTTGGGCACACTCTTTCTTCATATTATTATTTATATTACTTTTAGGTCTTAGGGTTTCAATTGTTGCCATTATTTCCTTTTAGCTTCTTTCCTCTGTTCAATTAAAGAGGTGAATACATTTGAATTTCTAAAATCATTCTGAATTTAAAGTGTCACTCAAGTTTCCGTATAACTGTTCATTCTCTTATCTTCCCTGATTATTTATATTCTTTTGAATTTTAATTAAGCCTCTAAAAATTCTAGAGCAAATTTCCTTCATTGCATAAATTATTAAATCCATTAATGCAAATATGTTTTTCCTTCCAGGATGACTACATCAAAAACACTGAAGAGAACACCAATTCTGATGAAAGTAAGTCATAAAAACTGATTTTATCTGATTAAAAATGATTGTCTTTGAAGAGCTGAGGATTGATGAGTGGTTTCATTTGTAGCCTATTGTCTGTTCCTGCTTAAGTGTACAGTGCAGTACAGTATTCAGAGATGATTTCCACAGCTCAATACTTCATATTAAAATAATGAAAAGCTAAGTGCTCTTTGCCTTTGTGCATCCGCTTTAGACAATGAAATGGTGCATCACGCATTATCAAAGCGCTGACATATTGTAACTGCAGCAGTTGTCTGAGGTCGTCCGGCTCATCGTGAGCGCTGGTCTGAGGTGTCAGAGATTGTGAAGGGTGAGAACGCAGTTGTGATTCAGGAAAGGAGAAAGTGAACCTTCAGTCAGATCCATTAGTTTGAAAAGCCTGCTGTAATTGCTTTTGTTGCTGAGGGCTCAACTCAGAACTCCCACCAGGCTCCATTTTCCTCCATGGGGTCTGTTCCTAGCTGAGAAAAGAACTTCAGCTGTGGAGGAGGAATAGGGACTCTGAACATTAAGTTCAGTTTTGTAGCATTTCACTTAAAATCTTTCTCTTTTTTTTGTAATAAAAGAATGTATACCTCTGGAAAGATTTGATCATTTTTGACATTTCTTAAGATTGCGTTACCAAAACCATTAATGCTACAGTCACATCAGGGAAAACAGTGTTTGGAGACTTGCTCCAGTTCTTCCTGGTTTGAGCAAAAAAGTAGGCTGAGGGTGGAGCTGATTTAAGTGCAGAGGGCAGTCAAATGGACATAACCATCTGTTGTGACCACATGGGTTTGTGTTTTAAATATAGGTATTGTGTCTCTGGCTTCCCCTGTAGCATTTAAAATGGTTTACTCAGTTACTATATAGGCTGAGCTGTCTCTCATTTAGGCAGGCCAGTTGGTTGAGTGCTGTTATTTTGTTAAGCTATTATATTATATTATTTTGTTGACCTATTATATGGGCCCACTAATTTCTTAAAATAGCTTATTTTCACAAGTTTGTATTTGTTTATATAATTTTTTTTGTCCAATTTTGGTTCCAATATAACCCACAGTTTGGAAATTATACCTGTGCCT
>VUQJ01008489.1:47420-60417 GCA_015108635.1 Andinoacara biseriatus | reverse complement strand
ATGTACTTGGCTGCTTTGTCCATGATAGTGGTAATATATCAGCTATGACACAGCTGTGAAAATTACAAATTGTTGCCATCTGCAGAAATTCACATTAAACAAAACATTACATTAACTACCTATATTTCAGCCAGAAATTCAAAAAAATCCTCCACAAATAGTGCTGTAGTTGCTACAAAATGATTTAGGTACTCAGCCACCTTGCTTTTATATAGGAATACAGCCAGAATACCACCATTTGGTAACCAGTTGGCAAGCAGTTGAGTCACGTTCCCTGTTGCAAAGAGACGCATTGCAAACAAGACTCTCATTGGTGCAGACTGACTCAGATGGATTGCAGCTTGTTAGCAATTATTGCAGTTATTTGCAAACCTTCACTGTCTGAAACGGAGTTGTCCGAGTTGGAGTTTTATTGTTTAGAGACAGGAAACCTATAAAATTGCCTTGCAATTGAAAATGGTCACTGCAACTACTTGCAATCAGTTGCTGAGTTCAAAAAAACATTATTTGGTCACCAGACAATCAGATTTTTTTTTCTTGTTGCAATGTGGTTGCCATCCTGTTTTCAGTCTATTGTGACTGAACCATAAAAAGTAGTACTGATTCATCCAAGTGTTTCAAAACCTCAGTATCGCTAATCTTATTTCTCTGGTGTGGTCTAAAAAGGGGCAGGATAAGATAAAATAAGTCATATAAATAAATCATATTTTGGAATAAAATTAAAGTGTTGCTCAGTGAATAGGTCATTGCTTGAAATAAATATGCCTTTTTTTTTCTTTTCTTTTTTTAGGATTGTCCAACAATTGTTCATTATCAAAGCTGACCACTGGTATACCAGGTTGCATCTGCCTCAATTTTAAACTCATAGCACAGCAATTTCCATTCAACAAAGAAGTCACTTTCCTCTTAACATGCAGTGACAGGCTAACCCTTTAAAAAAGTCAGGTGAATAAAGAGTGGTATGTTTCACAGGTCACGCTATATATGTACTATTCATACATTGGTGGCCAATTAGCAGCTCCTAACAATGTGTTCAAGATGCAAGGTGAGTGAGGGAGGTCGCATTGTAATGCCACACCCACACTGCCTCTAAGGAAGAAGACGTGAGAAGAAGCAGCTGGAGATGTTATCCCAGTCATCTGTTCTTAGCCTACAACAAGGGGAATAACTAATGTAATCTCACAAAAATGCATCGCTTGCTGTAGTGTGGGCGACTTCTATTTGAATACCATTGATTTCATCCGAATCACCATTCCCTTTGGGACTAATTCTGCAGACCTAATTGATCAGAGCCCTCTTCATTGCAAATTCAACAAGACAGCAGAGAACTCCAGCAAGGTGTACCTGCAAGCCCCGGGGTAGAACAAAAGACCTAACAGGCGACTTTAGACACCTCTGGTGCCTTTTTAAGTGAGGCAATTGAGACATCAGCTCAGCTCCACAGACTGCTCTTTGTTCAAGGGCAATTTCAAAACAATAAGCTGCCCACTCACTGACTGTGATTTAACAGACGAGCCTCATTTTCAATCTTTATTTATGCTAAACAATTAGAGTGCTTTTCTGCATTTACAGAAGCATTTTAATTCTAATTAAAAAAATTTTTTAAAGTGACTGTGATTACATGTCAACTTGAAAAACCTCAAGAAATTGTTTAGGCATAACTTGTTATAAAAGAAAAGGGAGGTGAGCTTGTGGTTTGCATCCTCTGATAATCATGGGAAAATAATTGGAGTTGAATAGCAGCTGCAAATTGCTTTAACTTGGCAACAGCCAATTAAAACTCGAAGCAAAAAAGGGTCCTCTAAATTGAAATTACATGCAAATCCACTGAAATGGACCTGTCTCTCTTATGATTTACTATTTCATACTTTAAATGTCCAGCTATTCCTTGGTAGCCCAGTAACTGACTCTCTGCAGACCCCCCCCCCCCCTCCTCACGAACCACTAAGGCACTTTATTAAATGTAAAAGTAATGGATGATGACAGTTTTTGATTGATGATCCTGTCCAACTGCAAGGCGCCATACTTGGTGAAGAATTCAGATGCAAGCACAGACAACAGCGGGAAAGCAGATTGTGGATAAGAAAGCAGCTGGAATGGTTTTGATTGCAGTGTAATAATAATAATCTCCAATAGATTGCATGCAGGCTCGGTGCAGTTGCATCGCTTTTGTTGACATGATTACAGGAGGATTTAAAACCCATAAAGGCTCTTTTACATCCTGGCCTTGCACTGAATTCTCAATGCCGCATATTCTAAACAAAACTAGGCGAGCTGGAAAACATGCTGGATCTTCAGTGCAAATTAAATCTCGTGTTTAAATGTCATTTTTAGCATGTAGGAGTTTTATACGGGTACTGTACAGTATGACAGATATGTTTGATTTTAAGCTTCTGGTTTGAGGCAGACTTAAATAGCTAGATATATGCTAATTGCTCAATTTTAGGCTGTAGATTAATTAATATTGTTCAAATCATTGGCAAAATTCATTAGTTTTCTGGCACCTTTTTTTTGAGAGAAATTCATCAGCTACCTTAAAGCTGCTGGAGTCAACATTTATATAGCAACAATGATTTTATGTAATGTAGAAGTCATGGTAAATTTCTACATATTCCATCAGTATGTGGGGTATTTTAGCATCTATCAGACCTTTATGTTGTGTTTTAGCCTGCAGCTCTGTTGTGTTGCTTTCCTGTTACTATAGCTGTTTACCAGAAGCCACAACAGCTAGTTGTTCTCAGTAGAAAAAAAAAAGCTCTTTGTAAGCCCTCATTATGCTACTTTTTTTAAACCACCAAATGGGAGGCAAACAAATTTGGCAATTAGATGGTAAATATAGTGGCACTTCAGTTGGCCAGACCTAAAAATACAGCTGTTTTTTCTCAAAAAACTATGAAAGCTTGACAAGTAAACATTATATAACCCTGGATGCGCTAGTTTTGCTCTGTGTATACTGGATGTGCAATTAGCCCTCATCCTACCAACATATTTAGCATCCATGGACTACCACCTTGGTCCCTGGGTACCCTAAGGATAATTTACTGCAAGAAGCCAATATAATAACAAAATAATAGTAATACCAAAACTGTGTTTCTTCTCAAAACATTATTAATGTTAACATTAACATTAATAATGTTAACATTATTTGTGTTTTATTTATATGATGAAACAAGCCAGAGTTATTTTGACTCCAATCTAAAATAATTAATATAACCTCACAACCAGAGAGCCCAGAGATGTAATCACTCCACCGTGTCTTGGGTCTGCCCCAGGACCTCCACTATATGCCAAAAACACCTCATCTCGGAGGTGCCCAAGCTCAAATCACCTCAACTGGCTCCATTTGATGTGGACGGATAGCGACTCTACTCTGAACCCCTGCCAAACGACCAAGCCCCTCACCTGTCTCTAAGGCTGAGCACAGACTCCCTTCAGAGGAAAATCATTTTTGCAGCTTGTATCTACCCACAGCCTGTGATCATAGGTGAGGGTAGGAACGTGGATCAGCCAGTAAATCAACAGATTCACTTTCATGCATAGCTCTCTTCACCACAACAGACTCGTAAAGCATCTGCATCACTGCTAAAACCATGCCAACCTGTCTGGCAATCTCCCACTCCACTCTCTTCTCACTTGTGAACAAGATTCTTAAACTCCTTCACTTGGAGCAGCAACTCATTCCTAACTCGGAGTGGATACTCCACTCTTTTCCAGCTGAGAACCATGACCTCAGACTCTGAGGTGCTAATTCTCATCCCAGCTACTCAGCCCAGCAATAGCCCCAGTGCAGGTGGGAGGTTGTTAGGCAGTTGATGAAGCCAATAGAACCACATCATCTGCAAAAAAAACAGAGACGAGATCCTGAGACCACTGAACCATCCACCCACCATCGACTAGCTGTGTCTAGAAATTTTGTCCATAAATATGGACAAAGGGCAGACCTGAGAGACCAAAAAACCCACCAAGAACAAACCTGACATTTTACTGGCAATGTGAACTGAGCTCTTGCTATGAATGTACAGGCTCAGAAACAACACACTACAGTCAGTTATAGCACACCATTTGCCTCATGCTATGCTCAGGCATGCTGGGATGTGATGAGAGGAGCAAATAGTTGCTACCTCCCTGTCTGTTTTGGGAACCAAGGTAAAAAAAAAAAAATTTCAGGTAGATTTTCCAGTCGAGCAGTGCAGTCACATCACAACAGATGGAGTTTTCCTCACTCCCAGGGGAGTTGCTGCTTGGATTGTGCACTTTAGCAGTGAAAGCTCTCCTTTTCATGTGTGGCATGACCAGGACATCTATCTGTTTCAGGCAGATCCAGCAAGGTCTCCAACGTTCTCATAACTTCTATCACCCATGCAGGTGATGAATGCAGTAGCGGTGAGGTCCCCTAAACCATTTCTTTTTTTCTTTTTTTTTAAAAGCACAAGAAAATAGATCCTGTATGGTCATAAGAAGGCTTGTGAATTTTCTTTTTGATTGCTGTGGTTATGATTTCTACAAAAACAGCCATAGGTGTGGAGTTTTTCAAATGTATTGCGAGTGCCATTGATTTACATTATAAAAGAAAGCAAACATGTCTCTGGAACTGGATAACTTGCACCAAAACAATCTAAATGGCTAAATTAGCATTAAAGGCCAGAGGAAAAATAAACATTTATATACTTTGTATACAACTGTTCAGCTACTTGTTAACACAAATATCTAATCAACCAGTTACATGACAGTAACTCAGTGCATTTCGGCATGTGGAAATGACTAAGGCAAGGTTTTGAAGTTCAAACTGAGCAGCAGAATGGGGGAGAATGGTGATTTAAGTGACTTGGAACATGGCGTGGTTGGTGGTGCCAGACAGGCTGGTCTGAGTATTTCAGAAACAGCTAATCTACTGGGATTTTCCTACATAACCATCTCTGATCGGAAAAAGAGGAAAATATCCAGTGAGCTGCAATTCTTTGGATGAAACGCCTTGTTCATGCCAGAGGTCAGAGGAGAATGGCAAACCTACTTTGAGCTGTCAGGAATGGTACAACCAAGGCACACTGAAGGGCATCTCTGAAAGTACAACATGTCGAACCTCAAAGCAGACGGACTACAGCAGATGAAGACCACACCAGGTGCCTCTCCTGTCTGTTAAGAACTGGAAACTGAGACTACAATTTGCACTGTGTCACCAGAATTAGGCAACAGAAGAAATGTGAACTGGTCTGATCAGTCTTGATTTCTGTTGCAACATTGGAGATTTGCTCTCTGAGTGCTTTCTAGTATTTTTTTAGTTCATACTATACATTTAGCTGGTGCAGGGCATGGCTCACTGCACACCCCATAGCTGCGGTTTCTGAATGGCAGGTACAGTGACTACAGTAGCTGGGAAAAAAAAGAAAAGAAAAGCAAAACAGTGGAAGTAATTTATGGCACATTATACTGGTGAAACAAACCACAAAATTCTGTTTCCTCCTTCCATGAAAGTTTACTGCCCATGACTGGAACCTGTGTTGACAAAATAAAATGTTAACGCTCATATTCTGATAGTAACCACTAAGAAAATATACAGTGACAGACGATGTAAGACAAATCAGACAAAGCCTGGGGAAAACCTGAATGATGACTTGTACTAAAGGGAGCTGATGTGACACATCGAGTCATACTGAAGATATTAGATAGCTTTGCTTTTTTTCTTATATTGTTGTCAAGAAATAGTCAAAATGATATATAGGGTGACAGATTGGGGGGGCTTTTCGTTGAGGTTTTATGTCTTAAATCAAAAGAGAGGTTGGAGACAAATGTACTATCAGCAGTAGAGTCTGTCTATTATTCAGCCGCTGGGGTTAAATCATGACAAAACAGAGTACCTGTTGGACCAGATGAAGCAAGTAAAAGTCAAGTGGTCACAAAAAGTGTTATATGGAATGACGGAAAGTTTATGAGCTTTCGCCGCTGCCAGAGTCTAGCTATCAGTCTTTAGGCTTCTCTGCTGAGCCTAAATGCTATGTCATCAATTTCCACTCAGCAGGAGTACAATTTGGACAAATTGGTTTGTAATTCAATTAAGATAGACAGCAAAAATAATCCCAGTCCTCTCCTACTTGTACTAATTTCTTTTCTTTTTGATTATTTACCAGTCATTGCACTTAGACCTGATAAAAAATCCTGCTCTACTTTGAGGTTAACGTTGGTTTTATCGGATTTTGTTGCTCAAGGGAGTTTTACATACAGCAGAGGGTTTGTTTAATCTGTTCTGTGAAGAGGAACCAGGGAATTTTCTGCTTGTATTTTAGATTCTACTACACCTGCGAGTAAATTTGCCTTCATGGAGACTAATGTGTAACAAAATATTCATGCAGCTAGGAAGAACTCAACACTATAATTCTTTAACCCCTCGCTTTTATGCATTGCAGTGAGTAAAAAAATGATATTTTACAAATGTCTACATGCAACTACATCAAAAAAAATTGATTTGTAGCTAACTAGAACTAAACACACAAAAAATAAGGCTTTTAGATATCTAGTATAACCTAATAGAAGCACATGCCCCCAGGTCCTAAAATCAACCAATCAGTTTTATTTATTTATTTATTTATTTATTTATTTTACATACATTCCTCCGCAACCACGTGAAAGACTGATAAAGTCATACAAGAAATAATTACTTCAAGTTATTGCTGCTAAATGTGCTTCTACAAGTTATTGAAACATGGGGTATACTTAGTTTTTCATACTGCACAGAGTCGCGTGAAACGTTTCTTTTTCACACGATAGGTAGAAAAAATATGCCAACAGGACCAACCACGTTTTTTCCATAATAGACTGTGCATTGTGGATGAAAGGCCTGTGGAGCACAAGCTAGCACAAAAGTGCTGCCAGACTGGTTCTTTATGAAGTATTGTCACCAGCTTGGTCTCCTGCATGGTCTTATAGTACAAAAACACCACAGGCACACAGTATTTCTGGATTCCCTCAGAGCTGTCTTGTCACTGATTCTATAAAAGTACACTGTTCCTTCGTACTTCCCTTCTGTAGCATCTAAGTATTACCTAGTCATGGGATTTGCAGGGATCTGGCTGACAGCCACCTTGTCTGTTGACCGTGTTGACTACAAAGCAGCTGCTCAAAGCTGACTCAGGATTTCACAGCTTAATTTTCTCCCAGCGACTGCCGCTTGCCACTCACTCTTAAATTTATCTGTGCCTCTGAGTTTTCCGAGCTCTCTCCGGCAAGGCGGTAAATGAACTGGGACGGTGTGACATCCACTTTCCAGTGGCATTGACCATTGGCTGAGAAAGGTGGAGGACACAGTTCTATTTCCATCTCAGTCTATTAGAGGGAAGGAGGCTGGCATTGAACAATTCAACTCCCCGAAGATAGAAGGAGACATTAAGGGAGACAGCAAGCAGAGGGGAAAGAGGATAGAAAGAATGGGAACGTGGAAGACAAAGATGGAGTGTGTGCTTCTGTGTGAGAGAGAAAAGGCAAGCTGGGGAGAGACAGTGATAGGTTGACATGGGGGAAGTGAGATGTGACAAGCTGAGAGAAAGAGATGCTCAATCAGTGCTGTCAGGTTTTCTCGCAATCACAGACTGCCTGCAGTTGGAGGCTGCAGGCAGTACCATTGATGATAGGCTGCCTAATGACAGCTAGGCGTCCAGCAGTGCTGACTAAATAATCAATGGACTCATTTGTTCACACTTGTACGATATTTTTAAGTACACATTTCATAATCTTTATTGTATACGCCTGTGTAAGAGAGAGATTTGTGAGAAGGGATCATTTGAAATGGTGGAACTTGATTAAAGAGCACAGAAAATAGCAACTTTCTGTTTTTGCGGGGCATGCTTGGTGGAAATCTATTGAAGGCGTGCTCCTTGTCAAAAGAAACAAAAACAGCCGGAAGCGCTCCATTTGTCTGCTGTAGGTGACAAAAATAGAGAATTAAACTGCAACACCTTAGGTGTGAACGACACCATTGGATTTTTCACTGTTCGTGTTTTTTTTTTTTGCATTTGCATTTGCAGCCCTGGACACCACCAAGGATCCGTGCCAGAATGTGAAGTGCAGCCGCCATAAGGTGTGCATTGCTCAGGGCTACCAGAGGGCCATGTGTGTCAATCGGAAAAAACTGGAGCACAGGTAGGAGGAGCCGCAGAGCTTAAATGCTTTGTGTATTTAAAAGGTGTAATAGATGGCTACTGTTGGTATCAACAGTTAAAAGCACTTAAATGACCAGTTGGCGAGCTAATGAATAAAAATGTCTCTACTCAGTCTGGCTTGCTTCAAATTTATGGATACATAGATATGTTACTTACCAATCTTTTACTGTCTTACTCTGTTTTGTTGCTGTTGCTGTTTGTTTTTTTTGTTTTTTTTAACTTTCGTCAATTGTTCTCTGATTAAATTCTGTTAGTTTGCAAAGCACTTTCATCTTCATTTCATTTGTTTGAAAAAGGCTATGTAAATAAAGCTTGAATTATTGACTAATTGATTGACTGACTAATCTAAGAGGGCTGTGGAGTGCCATGAGTGCAGCTGAAACACTCCTGCTGAGCAAGCTCTAATTAGAAATTACTCAGGATTTGGGGTGGAAGATATGTGCTGGAGAGTATGAGATAAAGTCTGGGAAGTGTTTAAAGTGGAGCGAGAATCTGTTTTAATACTTATAACATCAAATTTTTCTTGGTAGAAATGACTAAAACCTGAGCAGCTGGTGAGTGGGAGAAGAGATGAATAGGAACAGGAAAGTTTTCAGTGGAGACTCACGTGTTGTTGGGATTTGTAAGACTTCTCAAGTCCTCTGAAGTTACTTTTAAAAATTGTGCTCATTTCTCATTTCAGCACTGATATGAAGAAAACTATATGAGTTACTTCTTATAAATGGAAACAAACACCCATTGTATTGTTTGTCACTAAGCAATAGTGTTGTTATGTCTCAGACTGTTTTATGGGCAATTATATCTTGTACTGTGCCTTTACTAAAGTCGTCATAGTGATAAGAGCAAAATATGAAGCAAAAGGAGCTCCACATTTGGAGATACTAGTAGATATATCCTTTTAATCGTTTTTTCTGTACCAAATACTTTGGCTACACCCTGACAGACAATAGTGGTCATTTTTTTGATCAAAACAATTCCGAGGGCCAATTCAATAATCGCTTTATATTGGTAGGGACATTTTGCCAATATAATCATGTAACAGTAGGGTTTATGTTCTGATTTCAAATGTAGCCCTCTGCACAAAAACCCTTCGGTTGTCTGTGGGAAACAGTGAGAAGCATTTATCTGCTCTCTCACCCATTCATTCTACCTTCTCTGAAGAACAAATG
Source organism: Andinoacara biseriatus (assembly GCA_015108635.1). Classification (NCBI taxonomy): domain Eukaryota; kingdom Metazoa; phylum Chordata; class Actinopteri; order Cichliformes; family Cichlidae; genus Andinoacara; species Andinoacara biseriatus. The sequence goes on along the minus strand of VUQJ01008489.1, from coordinate 51,098 downwards.
AGCTGGGTTGCAGGCTGAAAAGAATTAATGGAGTGAATTATTACTACCTGCAAAGTCTATCTGCAGCGACAGGCATTTATCTTTTTCAATAAAGTGCTTCATTTACAGAGTCACTCCAGAGATGAGAGAGACTGTGTCGAATAATGGGTAATAAGCAGGAACGCAACCACACTAAACCATCCTAGCATCGTTAAGTAGCAGCCGCAGAAGTCGTACGGCGGAGCCTGATGCTTGTGCTCGCTGAACATGAAGTCAATCGATGTGCGAGGGCAAAGCAACCGAGGGGGATTTTATGAGCGGCGCATCCAAATATTAACAGGAACATTATGACTTTCTGGCGGTTATAATCAAAAATGCCTTGTGGTGTTTTGTAGTTTTCAGGATGTATTAAATGAGACAGGGTTGTAATGAAAACAGCTTGTTACAGAAGATTTGTAGCTATATGTTTGACCTGGACAAGCTGGCAAATATTATAGGGTCGATTCATCTAAACTAGAAAACATATTCCCTCACTCACTAAGACTTAGGACATGTAGCTATGGAGAAAATTTCAGTTTCTTTTAACAAGGATCTTAGATATTTGCCCCTGAGCTTTATGGAATGGAATTTAGTTTGTGTTACTCACAGCTGTGAGATATTACACAAACTGCATTCACCAGCAGCTGCTGTTGCATTACATTTTGTATATTTTGAAGACTCTGTTGTCCAAAGCAGTTTTCGATTTTCATCAAGCACATTTATCAGGAAAAATTTTTTAATTACAAATCTTTTGGCGTCTGCATTTATGACAACCAATAAATGAGGAGAAACACCCTTCAACCTTGTTACGAGTGTTGACGTTGCATAGTTTGGCAACGCCTGTTTGTAATGCCACAAACACAACAACCAACAACTGATCTGAGCAGGATCGGGCAAAGCGTAAATGAGAAAATAAATAACTAGACTTAACAAATGTTAGAGAAGTTTATGTCTGAAAGAAAGGTATCGGCTAATATATCAAAATATTGGATTTTTAAATCACCAAATATCGGTATCGATCCTAAAAATCAGACTTTCAGCACAAGCACAACTCGATTCAACTTGTGTTCTTGGAGTCAGAAATCAGGGGGCGAAAAAGCATGGCTGGATCTGTCCAACATTTTTTCCTCCCTGGTTTTCAGAGTCAAACAGTCAGAGCAGACGGAGGTTCATGAAGGCAGCTGCAAGCCTTGTCCTGTGGCTGCTTCCTCACCTGTGTGCGGCTCTGATGGACACAACTATGCTTCAGAGGTAAAAGAAAATGCTTTGGTCTAGTTTCTCTCATTTAAAGCACCCTCTCACTATAATTGCCTTATTTATTTTTTTGCTTTATTACTAGAAACTGGCACTATAATAACGTTGAAAAGAAATGGAAAGTGGCCTTGCCATCGTTTTAAATAATGAGAAGAGACCAGTCAAGTGCTGTTTCCTGCTACTCTGACATATACGTGGGTGCAGCAGGGCCGCACAATTCATCACTGTTAGCGGGAGGACGAGTGCAAAGGCACAATGTGGCCAAGTGATTAATGACTGACGTTGTTCTGAGTGCATCAATGTATACTAGCCAGTGCCAGTGCACTTTATTGATTTATGTATAGTTTTTAATTTTGACCTTGCATGAAAAGACAGCAAAAAAAAATAAAAAATGACAGCTCATTTTTGCTGTGTTTCTCTAAGTGCAGTGTCTCATGTGAATGAGCAATCTCTCTTCCTGCGGTCACCCCCATAAATATTTTAACTGCATCCTCCTCTCTCTTTCTGTCTTTCTGTCTGTCTGTTTCTCTTCTTACAGTGTAAGCTGGAGCAGCAGGCTTGCCTCACGGGCAAAGACCTGAATGTCATGTGTACTGGATTTTGCCCCTGCTCCACAGCCCCCGGTACCGTCACAAATGGCGACACAAAACGCGGCAAGTGCCTTTCCTTCACCTCCTTCGTATTTGTTAATTTGGGAGTCAGCATCATCGCTGCCACTCTTCGTGAGTCAAATGTTCAAAAAAGGAAAGTTATGATGCGCCGTTGGCCGCACATGGATTCTTTTTTTTTTCAGGACAAGCCTCACAGAACGGATCAGCCCGACGCTTGTTCCATATCTGACATCAATACTCACCAGTTTCAGAGATTACTGTTAGCCAAAATCCCCCCTGTGGTTATACTGCTCTTTCAATCATGTACTAATTAATTATTTAGAGTGTACACTATCTATGATTGCAGCCAAACAGTATTGATTGGCTACGTTCTTGGGCATGTGAAAAAGCCAATTGATCAAACGAATGAAATGCTACTCCTGTTTTTCATCTGTAGCCTTGAATAAGTATTCAGCTATTGAGAACGGATTTCTGTTGGATAGCAGCAATTTGCTGCCACGGAGTTAATTGTGGAATAATGTTTTCTTTGATTAGCACATGATGCACTTAAATAAATCACAGTGTGAAAACCCAGCTGTACAGCTCAACAACCACTTTACTCTGAGGGAAATCTGTGCCCTTCATTCTGCTCGCTGTATATCAGTAAGAGCATTATAAAACAGCACCGAGTCTGTGCTTGCCTTTAGGGAAAGTGAGTCAGGTTCCTGTCAAGTGTCTGCCAGGATATTGAATGGAGGAATTTCCTTTTTTCTCCTTCAGAGAGCTGCACTGGCCAGGACCTGGCAGACCTGGGTGACCGCCTTAGAGACTGGTTCCAACTCCTTCATGGAAACGCGAAGCAGAATAACTCTGGCAAGCCCGGAGCAGGCACCGCTTCAGGTTAGAAACTCACCATACAGCTTTGTTCTCTTCATCCTCCAACCTTACAACTCAATTGTGCAAACAGAAAGAAATTAAGTAAATGTAAGATGCTGTAATAACCAACAGCGCTGGACAAAAGCCTGGTAGCCAGCTGCAAGGACTCCATCGGCTGGATGTTCTCGAAGCTGGACACCAACAGTGACCTGTATCTTGACCACGCTGAGCTGGCTGCTATTAATCTGGACAAGTATGAGATCTGCATCCGACCCTTCTTCAACTCCTGTGACAGCTACAAGGATGGGAAGGTCTCCACAGCAGAGTGGTGCCTCTGCTTCTGGAGAGAAAGTGAGTGAATTGATTTTCACAGAACAAGTGGCACAGAGAGCAGAGTCTATTTTGAGTCGAAGCTCTAAACAGGTGAAATAAAAGCTGGGTTAATCAAAAGGAAACACTGGGTATGCACTGAAGGCTCCTTATGAATGTTATGAAGAAAAAAATCTGTTAAAACAAAAAGAATATGACATGATGTATCATCCATCAATCCATGACTTTGGGTGAGAGGTGGTGTAAACCGTGGACAGGTTTCTAGTCCATCACAGTGCAAACACAGAGAAAAAGACACTCACATCCACACTTATGTCCAACATTATTTTGGGAAATACTCTGCACAGTACTCAGCTAGAAACAGACACACGGGGTTTGTTGTAAAGGGGGGAAGCAAAGAGCTTTTCTTAGTCCAGAATTTTGAAACACCTATTAATACTTCTGAAGCTAAGAAAAAAGAGAAATAGCTCCTCTTTACTTAACACGTTATTGTTTTATAAAATTTTCCATCTATTTATTCACTAAGCTGTATACAGATCCAACAAACTCCCCAGTGTGACTGGCTTATCCCCTGTTGGGCAATTTGGGACTTTTTTTTTTTTTTTTTTTA
>VUQJ01008488.1:6178-16710 GCA_015108635.1 Andinoacara biseriatus | reverse complement strand
TCCCTGTGGGCTCAAGAGAAGACTGTTTATAATATTACTTTCATTCCAACAGATAAACAGACAGATAAATTATTTGTGGGCAAACAATTGATGAGATGGACCAAAAATCATGTCTCAATATTTTTAGGCTGAATGATGAGCCACAATATATATGTCATTAGTTCTACAAAAGCAAAATATGAGATGTCGCAAGTTCATACTGGTTAACCCTCATCTTGCTGACATATTTTTTATACATGGACAACCAACTGAGGAGCCCAAAATAATTTTAATTAATGTGTATATTTTATGCAAATACTACTACTTTTTATTAGTACTTTCTAATTACAATCCACATCATTACTTAAAAGCTTATTTACAGTCATTTGATTCTGGTATCACTGAGTTTTCAGTAAATTCAAGTAAACTTTATTTGTGCTGCATTTATATGATGAAACCAATTGGGGTCATTTTGATCCCAGTATATAAAAATAATTTAAACATCTGGCCAGCTTAGAGATCAGGGCATGCTTGCATGTTGAAGAGGAGCAAACAGTTGCTACCTTTCTGCCTGTGACTCTGGAGCAAAGGTAACACCTTTGTCGAGCAGCTCTTCTAGCTGGACAGTCATATTAGCAGGTGGGATTTTCCTCATTCCTAGGAGGCTCATTGCTACTCAGACTGGGGCTTTTAATGGAGCAGTATCAGTTCTCCTTTTCACGTGTGGCGTGACCAGGGCAGCGCTCTCAGGAACAGTAGCTCCATTGACATTTCCAATGTTCTGATAACTCCCAGTCTGGGAAGTTCCCCATCCAGATGATGAAAGCAGCAATGGCTTCTGAGCATTTCTTCTTTGAAAAGAGTGACAGTGTGCCCCTACACCCATGGATACTGTGTGTTACTTTAATTTAGGACCCATGGAAATTGTTTAGTGAAAATAATAGTTCAGTTAATAAAACTGCATAGGTGGGAGTGGGTGCTTATTGACTGGGGTCCCCTGGTACCCCCAAATGGCTCAAATTATAGGAAAAAACTAAAGCAGAAATAGAAAACAATTATGTCACATCATTAGGAACAAATTAGAGTAGATTAAATTATTAATCCCTTTTCAGGGGAATTAAAGAAAGTAATTAAGTCAAAAAGTCAAAAAAAGTTGGAAAGATCGAAAAAAAAAAGACAACAGTTAGGATTAAAATGAAATACAAAATGTAATTTTATAATTCATACTTAGAAGAAGCTGGTTTATCAGTGAGGAGCTATTTTAGAAAGCCTTTATTTCATTTTTTTGTCTGCTGTCGGGTGCCGTTGTTTGTTTGTTTTAAGTGGGGTTGTCTGGTGTTATGCCAGACAAGCCCTGAGGAAGTTGTGAAACACTGGATGCCGCTGAGGCGGGCTCTTAAATGTAGATAGTGTCTGTCTCCTAAATCCAAACTGGGAGCTCGTTCCACAGTATACGGGCCTGGAAGCTGAAGGCTCTGCCTCCCATTCTACTTTTAAAATCTCTATACACCACAAGTAAACCAGAAGTCTAAGAGCCACGTGCTCTGTTAGGATAATAAGGTCTGAGACAGGGCCTGATTATTCAAGATTTTGTATGTGAGGAGATGGATTTTTCTATTCAATTCTGAATTTAACAAGGAGTCAGTAAAGACAAGCAAATGTGGGAGAAATAATTCCTTTTTTTAGTTCCAGTCTGTACTTTCGCTGCAGCATTAGAGCGACCTGATAATAATTAACTACAATAGTCCAGCCTAGAACTAATCAATGCATGATCTAGCTTTTCAGCATCCCTCTGAGATGGGATGTATCTGATTTTAGCAACATTGTGCAAATGAATAAAGCTGGTCCTTCATAGTTGCCTAATGTGCAAGATGTACCCTGGACAGATGACTCCAAGTTTCCTCCAAGTAAGTTGTCAAGTGGATATCAGAAAGCGATCATGTGTGGCACATAAATTGTGGCATTATCGGAACAATGACCATCGCCCTGCCCGCCCTCAATACGAAAGTAACACTCTCACTATTCCAGTGGTGACAAGTATGAAGCCAGTGTCAGCTTCATGGCTGACCAGTGGGCTTTGCACATTCCAACATGTGTCTGACAGGGGAGATATGATTTTTTCTCCGTGTTCACATCTGGTCTAGCGGTGGTTGCAGGGTTGAGTAAACCCAGTATTCTGGGAACAATGGGAATTGTTTTCAATGGGTGAACATAATTGAGGACCAGGTCCTCCTGGATTTGTATTGACTGGCCCACCAAATCGTGGCAAAAAAAGGTTTGGATTTGCGGTGATGATCATGTGTACAGCAGAGATTAAGCACACCACATAGAGAAACTGGACATTTGTAAGCATGGGAAACAAGTCCAGTAAAGAAAACGCTAACCCTGGTGTTAGATTTCATGTCTCCAAATGTGGTTTCTATGAAGGGAAACTATACAAAAACTAAATAAACAAAGTTATCAGTGTAATGCATGTTTGGGTAAAACATTTTGGGTTTCCACAGGGAGGAACATTTAGCATGAGACAACTAATGCAGCTGGAAAAGAAAATAGATTACAAAATAAAAGAGACAAAAGCTAAAAACAAAAAAGAAAAGAAAAAAAGAGAGGCGTTTGTTGAAACTGAAAACCACCTGAAAGCATTCATTTGTGGACATGTGAGGCAGAATGCGGAGACAAAAAAAAAGTTAAGCAAAATGCTCAGGAAAACCTCCAGCTGACCCTCAAATGCCTGTGGTTGAAGTGGCGGGTGCTACTCCACAGCCCATTTTTCGACCTTGGTCAGAGCCACAGATTAGGAAAGCCATCATCCATTTACCACACCCAAGAATTCAGCCCTACTGTGGCTGAGCTGAGCTGACCTGAGGCGCCTGCTGGTGCTAAAGTTTAGAACTGGAAACTGGGCAAAGTTTCTGGCAAATACCCAACAGGAGACATCTGAAGACAACATTGTGGACTATGGACTAGTTCCTTTCTACTCTAATTGAGCACTGGAAGGCCTTATACAACACGTTTGCTTTCACCCATTCACATGTACATCTAAGCTAAGTGCTAACTGTCTAACATTCACACACATTCACACTCCAACACTTGCGTCGAAGAGCAACTTGCGTGTCAGTATCTTGCCCAAGGATACTTTGGCATGCAGCCCGGTGCAGCCAGGAATCCAGCCACCCACAGATGTGATAATGATACTAATCAGCCATATAGGGAAGCCATAACAGTCCTTCGTCACGAGTTGGAGAAGGTATTTTCTCCACATATCAACTAATTGACAAGTGTCATCTTAGTTAATGGATAGATAAAGCTGGGTATCACCTGCATAACAAAGAATGAATTTAAACCAACATTAATCTCGAACCAAGCAAACATGGGTGACCACAACTATACACCAATGGGAACATCAATTGAAAAATTCAGTAATAAAATAAATGATTCCTCCTGCGAAGGTAAAAACCTTTAAGACTCAAAGGATGTTGCAAATGCTATAGAAAAGTTAACAGCTTTTGAGAATACATTTTTTTTAATGCATTTCTTAACTGTTTAACAGCTACATCTATCTTTTATGTTTGGTGTATTTGAAAGCCCTGTTGTTGATTTTAAAAGGCCTTTGTAAATGGTATGGTATGGTATGGTATGGTATGGTATGGTATGGTATGGTATGGTAAATCGCACCACAGTGGGCTTCATCCATGGAAACAGAGGGCAATACTGTTCATCATCTCGGGAGACGAGAAGAGTCTGAGGAGCTGAGGGGTACTGACAGGTACTTATACGGTTTGTCACGAGACACCATCTCGTGGAAACTGTCCAAAAATTCCAAGATATGCAAACACAGGGATCCACTTCCAGCAAGACTTCTGTAAAGCCGACAGAGAGGTGAGTGCAGCTGCACGGCCGACAATGGAAGAAGCCAGAGTTGCAGGGAGGAATGTTCACTACAGGGGCCATGCTGACTGCGTCAGTGGTAACAGGGTTATTCCAGACTAGACTGAGAGAAGGTGGCTACAAATCATCACCTCACGCTCTCAGAAATTTGTCTGTGTAGTTGTTCATTGACATTCATAGTATTCTCAGGTACCTAAAGTTTGTTCATCTCCCTAAAAGAAGCAAGGAGGAGGGGGAATGTTCTATAAAGTGGTTTAGTAAGTAAGTAAGTAAAAATTTATTTGTATAGCACATTTCAGCAACAACGCAGTTCAAAGTGCTTTACATCAAATAAATGTGCAGTAAAATCATTAAAAGAATTAAAATATCAATCAAATCATCAAAAGATTAGAATCATCATACAAAATCATAAAAACCATCAAGTAGATACACATGATAATCATAAGGAGATGGTCACTGTATAAAAAGATATTTTGTGAAGTCATTAATTATAAAATCAATTTTTAAACTGATATTTGGTGTATTATTTTCCTACCATTATTCTTTTTGTTGTGACACAGTGCTGGCATTACTACACAGGGATGAAAATATACGAAAAAATGAAGAAATCGTCATATTCAGAAGGTTCTTGTTCTTTTTTTATGCTTACTCTAAAAGAGGAATTTTGGGTTGTGTTGGTTATTTATTTCCTTCTTTATATATGTGGTTATACTGGTTCTATCCGCTTGAGATCAAACTGGGCTGATGTGACCGATGAACTAAAATGAGTGACACCATTATCTTCTGGCGCCCCCTGCTGACGCAGGGCATTAATCAATAAGCTCTATGGCTCTCCTTCTGTCTCTCTGTCTATATTCTTTTATAGAATATAATGAATATTTATGAGTAGGGCCTTCGTGTGAGATCAGCCAATGAGCTGACAGCATGGTAAGCATAAATCAGCAGATAGCTTGGCTTCTGGGTTTTGTGTTGGCAATAAATGGCACTGAAATATTTACATTTACATTTTTTGCTGACGTTTTCATCTGCAGAGGAAGCAAAAATGGGTGCATTAGCAGAACAGGCTGTAGTTATTAGATGGAGAACATTATAGTACACAGTGCAGGGGGCAGAGGTCACATTGGCTGATAATGAGTTAAATGGAAGGATGAAGATAGCGAAGACTGAATTCTTTCTCAGTTATAAATGTTCAAATCTATCATTTTCTTAATCTAGATAAATAAACACAATAAAAAATATAACAGTGTTCATGTAGGAGATTACAAATTGTGATATGGTGGGAAAGTGAATGTTTACTGTCTGCCAAGTTGCTTTTGTGTTTTAAAGATAAATTGTGGACATTAGAAACTCATCAGAGTGGTGAGCTGCTGTGTTGTAAAACGATATAACAGTACTGATGACCATTAAGGAATGGAGTAAGATTTTTGCACTTTTCAGCTTGGGAGAAACAACAAGGAGCTGAGGTCAACAATGTCACAACAATGAGGTCGACAATGGCCTGGGGAGCATTTAGAGGAAGGAAAAATATCACCTGAAACATTTTGGAAAATATGTTCATGCTTTTGTTTTGTTTTACTCGTCCCTAAACTACTCTTAAACTTAACCTTGTTCTGTTGCGGTCTGCAAAGATGATACCCGAGTGCAAAGTCTTTTTCAAGAGTCTTCCAGTATTTGTAACAATTCTATAAAATGCACCAACTTGCTTGTAGCAGCTACTACATAAAACTCAAACTCTCCGTATGTTCTATAATGCAGAACTTTGGTATTTAACCTTAATAAAGAAAACACATTCATGGGATGGAAAGGCACTAATTATCCATTTGTTTTCTTATGGTATATTTTGCAGTTCCAGGGGAAACAAAACTACTGAAACTTTGCACTGACCATTCCAGCAACGGCAGCATCAGTGGAAATGTCTTTTTATGCCTTGACCTACAGCTGCAACATAGATATTAATTGAGAAAGAGACTCATAAAATAATGCCATCATCAACATCTTTGTCAAGAAGGACAGATGCATGGACGTCATCATCAAGTAAAGTAAGCCTAAAGTAATTTGCATGCAGGCTTTTGTACAAATGGCTGAACACACAAACTGCTCACTGTCATATCATAGCTTATCTGTTATTACCTCCTAATAATGTCAGGTAATTTCCTGTTGTTGCTGCTACAGTTCAGCAGTTATGATTTTTTTTATTTTTGTAGGTGTAATGTTAATGGTCATTGTAAATACTGCAGACCTATAAGGTCACAATCTTGCATCGCTACTTTAATGATTTGAATAAGGCAAACTGCATAATAGCTGGATACGTATGTGGGATGGCATGGATTATATGTGGAAGAGATTTTACACAGTTTAAATACATGATTTCTGCAAATGAAAAGTCCATATATTTTTTCACTCTCACTATGTAGAACTGTCACTTGCTCGTTCTCTCGCTGTCTCACTTCATTGTTTTTCTTATGAGGTGCAGTCTACTAGGAGACTGATCTCAGAGGAACTGTCTTAGAATGCATTGTGTGCTTGATGTATAAAACACTCTCAAGAGATACAGAAATATTTGTATGCATCACAGAACCATGCAACCAATGTTGCTGAGAGTGCCTGAGCTTGAAGCTTGAAGCATTTTGTAATTCTTAACTCGCTTGATGTGTAGGTGTTCACCACAATCAGTTTTTGAGAGAGTTTGGGGAACTTATGCGTCGGTACCTGCTAAAAATAAAGCGACCGTTCTTTGTTGACCGTTGATCCATATGAACACAAAGAACGGTCGCTTTATTTTCATTTTATTAAATAATGATAATAGGAGGGGTTGATCACCAACCCCTCCTATTATCATATTATCATCTGCTATTATTTTTTTCTAGCAAGATAAGATGAGATAAGACAGCTGCTATTAGTCCAATATCTGGGAAATTAATTTGTTACAGCAGCAAAGTGGACACAGCAGTATGATTAGATGTGGCATAACATGTAACAACATTACTACACAACAACAGAAAAACATGTACACTTGTTTAGCTTCTCTCTGTATCGTATTGTGCTGCTGATCTTCCCACAGGTTAGTTGTGTGTTTGGCATTTATTTTTGTTTTCATTGTGGGTGAACAACAACATGGTGGCGGCTACCCAGAATGCATTGAAATTCTCACACTCAGAAGGAGGCAGGTCCACAGAGCCCTTGAGTAAGTCAGAGTTGCATCATCTCGGTTCACTCTGGACCTTTTTGTTTAACAGCAATAGCGGATCACAGAGCATCACAATAGTTTCTGGATGTTAGCAGCAGTTCTTTGTTCACCAAACAACAATCACGATTCTTATGGCATTACTGGAAACACAATGACGGCAACTTGTTAAATAATAAATAATTACCTTGGAAATATTAATAATACATATTTGGATTTGACTGTTGTTGATTAGAATTCAGTGTTAAAAACAAAACAAAAACAAAACAAAAAAACAAACAAAGGACAAACAATAAGTTTAAAATATGTGGAGGCTCAGGTAAGGCCTGCATTTAAAACTAATTCTTGAATAAATAAAAAAAATAAATATACAAAGATTTAACTACATGTACTTCACATTCCATTTGCTCGCTAAGCCACTGTAGGAACAAGTCTACATACAAATTGCACAAAATCTAAAAGATCATGTTTTATGCCTGAGGTGGTTGTGATAGTTGCTACTAGGAGTGTTTATTTTTAGGAGATGGAGATGTTATCAGAACGACTGCGTAATCGGCACTTTGCGTTGATGGCTCAAAGCTGTGACAGCAGTGTTAAAAATCTTTGTGGGAATGTATATTTTGAAAGCACCTATTCTAACTGAATGATGTAGTAGGCATGTTGTTGTATATCGATTCTCGTTTGCATTTAATAAACCTATTGGAACCCACCCTGACTTACTCAAGGGCAGTGGACTTCCCAAAAAACTAACCAATAGGGTTATAGGACACTGGAGGTGGTTTAAAAGGTCGCGCCTCGTAAACTCGTCGTTCCCGGCAATACTGTCCAATAAAATAATGGAATTTCCTTTGGGCCCACCTTTGTAAGCCTAACGACCAATCAAAAAGTTGTAGCTCAATAAAACTCTATCCGATAGGCTAGCGAGGCGGATGTAATATGGAGATGGGTCAGTTATGAATGAAGGGTGGACGTCTTACCAATGAGCTTTTAGGACGTAGACGCTTAGCTTATAAATGACAAGGTGACAGTTTAACTCACTCTGCCTTCGCTGACTGCAGCTGTGCAACCGAGTATCTATTTGCGGACCCTCCGAAATTCCTATCTAGCCGGTAATGTTTGCTTGTGTTCTTTTATACACTTTGTCTATAATCAACTTCGACCTTTCTGTAAATGCACGTGTTTCAAGCATTTAAACGGCTACGGTGCAGCAGGAAATGTCTGTACAGCTAGCTGTCAGTGCTAGCAGGCTAGGACGGCCATTCAGTGATTTGGTTCTTATGAATGACTACGAAGATGAATAGTATGGCCTTGCTATATTCGTATAACTGAAAATAGACTAGTTATAATATGAATTCAGTTTCTGTCAGTTGCTGTGGTTTTCGTTTTACCGGTTCATGTAGCGGGACACATACCGGGCGCAGCCCGGACAATATGCTGCCACAGGCAGCTAATGTAAAATGTCTGACAACCCGGGCCTGCCGAGCTTTGAATCAATCCGCCGCTGCAGTGACACGGCTGCTGTCACACACCCTCTTGTCACTACAATTGTAAGATAGCTTGAAATGTTTTAGTGGCGTGCGCGCCGTGCTTGTCTTCCACGCCTATGTGACTGTCTGTGGCTCATTTTTGACCTTCACGTCTGTGTGCTAGGTGGCTAAGTGGCTTAGCTCCGATGCTTCCTCTCTAGGACAGCAAGTCAAACCCGAGACTAAGCAGAGGGCACAGCCATGTTCTTTTGCTTTCCAAAGTTAGTGTTTTTTTTTTTCCATTACATTTTTTTTGTCTAAATCACGGACCAGTTGACAGAAAGCAGACATATCCTCCAGTTAATGGTGTCTCAAAGTGGACGCAGTTGTATCTTGATTACTATCGGTTTGTCTGGAGCTGATCCGTGGAGTAAGCGTTCAAATTGGATTAGCCTATTGGATGAGCTGCAACTAGGAACAGGCCAGTGTCTTGGCGCTTAACATACCCCCTTGCATACTCCCATAGTTATGGGGTACTTGCATCGGTAATTTCTCCTTAAACTGGTTTTGGCTTGCATGGTTAACTCTTGAATGGGTTAAACCTGAGCTGCAGACCTAAACTACAGTATGTCTTTCAAGGCAGCAGAGAGATTTAAAAAGGTGCAGAATTGGAGTCTCAACCTTGTCAGTCCTTATTTATTTTTTTAAATCCTTGAAACACCAGAATTGCTCATTCCCATCTTTGAAATGGAAACAATATGACTGTTTAATAACCATATTTATTGTGAATTGCCTAAATGCATATTTGCCAAGTGTTTGATCACTTCTACCTTCCCTAACTAAAGTTACTTTGGCACTTGACTGAATCCTTTTCACCATCTAGATATAAGATTAACACTAACTTTAAAATTTTTCCCTCCAGGTTCCAGCCATGTATGCCTGCAGCAAGTTCATCACTTCTCCAGCTGTGGTATGTCAACTATGATGCCTTGAATAAGAATTTTGTGGTATTTGAAGGTCAGAAATTAAGATCTTGAGCACCCTTACTGTTCACAGCAGCTGTTGTCACTGATATCTGAATGACAGCCTGGTTTGGTCCACGCTTTGTAACAGCTTCAGCCTAGCCTGAAGTATGCTAGGGCATCTCAAGCATAGCGGTGTTAGTCAGTGTAACCTTTTCAGCTGAAAAGCTATGTTAATAGTTTTAATGTTTCAATTTTCACCTTATGAGTTGCTAACTTGTAAAGCCCCTTCTCAGGAAGAAAAAACAGCTAGTGGGGGAAGTTAAGATGAGTGACCATGAATGCAGTCTTCTTAAGCTCTGACTTTAAACAGTAGTCCAACAGTCAGAATGGCCTCTTGTTTCTCATATGGTGGTTAAGATGGAGCAGTATAGCCACAACACACATGAGCTTCAAAGCATACAGAAGTCTGACCATGAATGTCTGAGTGTGCACACATACATACATGCGCGCATACATGCGCGCATACATGCGCGCATACATGCGCGTGTGTATATATAAATAAAAATTCATATTCACTCACTCACTCGTGGTAGATTTGGTACTAATCAGAATAATTGCTGCATCAGTGGAGAAATTGGAAACATCTTGACTGGGAGCTACTGCCATTAACTTTGACCACTGTTGATCTGACTGGTTCATCAGTAGAACCTTAGCTGTTACCCCTTATTTTAGCCAGATTTCTTCAATATAGTATTGTGACAGTGGCGGCGTTCTACTCATCCTGCATAGTTTCCATTGATAACTTTCAAAGGCAGATTTTTGCGACTGTGAAAGTACACACGTCTTCTGTCCAGAACCAGTGATGTAGAAGGGTAGCTACTGTTCTAGTTGAATCATGCTGGCAAATGAGGACGTTTATGCCAGAATATCAATTAATTTTTGTGCTGGATACATAATTTAGAAAATACTGTGAAGAGCTTTTAAACATTTAATGGAAATTTAACTGCAAAAAACTATCAGCACTGGTCATTAGTGTTATTGTGGTTCTTT
>VUQJ01008484.1:2092-12709 GCA_015108635.1 Andinoacara biseriatus | reverse complement strand
TGCGTTAACAGAAAACCCCAAAAATAGTCATATTTGCTGCTGTCCATATCATCATGTTTGCACTGACCTGTGACAGGGCAGAGAAGCAAATCAGACTAAAACTATAGTGGTAACTTCTAAAATCTAAATATACAATTAGTTAAACGTGCATGTGTGAGCTACAGCTACCACAGTCTGGACAGCATATCCAGAAAATAGGAATGTGCAAGGTTAAAAATTGGTTCTTTACAGCAGTGCAATGACCAGCTCAAGTAGAACCCATTTATCAGGTCGGCGGCCTGTCTCCGATCCTCGTGTTAACACTCTCACTATGGTAACGCGCAACACTATGACAGCACACATGACCAAACAGGGGCCCGTATTCAAGCTTACTTAAAAGCTCCATGTGACAAAGACTTAACAAAATTCTGAAAATGCTGACAACTTTTAAGAATTTACACTGATCATAGTAAAGATTTCAGTTATTGACTGAAGCTCTTAGGATGGAGGACTTCAGTCACTGCAGGGATTTTCTCCTGCAAAGGAAAGTGTCAGAAAGACCAAAAGGTAGAAGATCTACTCTGTAAATGCTGAACAGAAGTGAGTTAATGAAAAGCTGCAAGTTGATCTCATTAGAGATGGGCTCACATCTCCCAACCAGCACGGTGATGAAAGCGATCACTGCGATTGATCGTGCAACAGTGACTAGGATTTGATGTGACCTTTCATCAGAGTAATCGTGCACACACACGCGCACACACACACACACTTTTCCCCCTTTAATATCAAACTGATTTACTTAGATACGCCACTCAGAAATACCTCGGGTTTCAGGAACAAATGCCCTATGGCCCTAACATTCCACTGCCACTGGTGCCACTGCCATTACCGTAAGTTTGAAGTGTATTTCTTTTGTGTGCATATGATTTGCGAACCTCTTGAAAACGGCGGTCTCAGTCTTGGCATCAACAGTGAGACTGACTGTTTCCTTCATGGAGCCGTTGATGACCGTCTCTGTGATGCTGCGGTGCTCAGAACAAGATACTTCCTCCTCTGTTTTAGAGCTCCCACAATCCTTGGGTGAAGTCGCAGCTGGAGAAGCCCCACTTGTGCCCAACCAGCCATCACAGTCTGAGGAATATAAAGAAATATGACAGTTGTCAGGTCTGATCAAATCAAGGTTATTTAGACTGTTTTAACAACAGAACCCTACCAGGAATTATATGCACCCATAATATAAGAAAAATCTCAAAGGTCAGAGAACCCAAGGATGCTCATAAGCTTCCCTTCATCATCTGGGACATGCATTTGTTCACATCTCACCCTCAGGCTGCATGGGTGCGTTAACGCCTAAAGGGTCCATTGTCTCTATGCTGGTTTCCATAGCAACAGGGGAGTTACACCTCAGAGGGTCTTTGGGGCTGAAAGAGAATCACGAAGCATTTTTTTAAATTTCAAGACAATGTCAAAAGCAAATCATTTATTCCAAATGCTGCAGCACTCCAGAAAACAGAAACACAGGGAGTCAGGACATCCTACCTGACAGGAGTGAAGTTCGAGAAATCAGCCCAGCCCGTTTCTGAGTTTGAGGTAGCAGTAGGAGAGGAGCTCCATGCTGCTTCAGGAGAGGTGGAGGACAAGGGAGAGGATGCAGCTGGATTATTGGGGTTGGAGGTTGGAGCTGTGGATGTACCTGTGTCCATGGGGATGTCATCAAAATTTGCTGTCCACACTGGGCCTAAAAACAATTTAAATATAAGAGGAAAAAAAGAAAGCCATTTTTAATGCCGATTTGTGTGAGCTGATATGGAGAATCATTGAATCGCCCTATCAGCAAAAATAACTGAAAATAACCCAAATTAATCATAATGCTCACACAATGCAACGACTACAGCCAGAAAATATTTTCTCAAAGAATATTCTTAACAATCTGAGTTTAAAAATTCTAAAATCTAGTTGGGGCAAAAATTCAAAATGAGGAAAAACAGCAGCAACAACAACAAGAACAAAAAAGGTCCCTCACATCTTTCTTGTGACAATTTATCATCATTGTGGCAACCACTGTGCACCAGGTTTTACATGTGGTCCTCTCAAAAACACTAACCTGTGTCGACTTCCATTCTGTCATCGTTGCTGGGGTTGGTTTCAAATGGATCCCTCTTTGCATCATCGTCCTCAGAGTCTGTGCTCTCCTCACTGTCCGTGCTGCCTGAACTTCTGAAATGGACAGGTCAAGTATTAGAAGAGAAAAAAAGAAAAGATCTGAGCTATCCTCTGTTTTTATTGGAGCGTGTAATATATACAGAGTATAGAGCTCAGTAGGGATGGGCATCAGTAGGATTTTATCAATTCAACTTATTGTCGCCACTCTCAACATTGGAAATAAAAAAAACTTCTTGACTAGAGTGAGACACTTTTGCCTTTGATTGGGAGGAGGCTTTGCTGTAGACAGTGTTACAACAGCCACTTTTATAAGCAGCCACACATGCTGCACAGATTCAGACAGAATGAATTAGCAACAGTGACAGTGGTAAGAAAGGAAGGGTTCTGTTAACTGAAACAGATGCGTTTTAATTTGAAACCAATACAGGAAATGTTTCTATCAGCAGCGTAACGGTAGCTTCTACAGCGAGAGTGAAACAAACTGTTCTAAATACAACCCATTATACTTAAACAGGAAGAAAAAACAAATAAAAATGAGTCACTTTAAGATGCAATACCGTGTTCATGCAAATAAAGAAAACAGCAATACCATTCCTAGTACTGATTAAATTTTACTGCTTTAGCTGTCCAAAAAGTGGCAGCACATTGTTCACCTGCTCCAACAGCACCAAATCTATGCCTATGGCTCAACTGTTGTTTCACACTAAACGAAAGCAAAGCAGATTTCAACATTTCATGCGGGACACTTTGTGTTTGGTTGCAGAGGCGAATGTATTTTTTTACAGAAAGTGGAACGATAATAAGATGAAGTTGCTGAAGTCTCAACATGAGTTTATTCAGTATGAGACTGCAAAGAAAACAATGTTTTGATATCTGCATGCGTGTTTGGCTGACCTGGGCCGTCTCTGTGCCTCCGGTGCAAAGGTGACATCTTTTTCATCCCAGATATCCTCTTCATCTGAACCAGCATCTTCAAACTGCTGGATTTTCTCCTTACAGCGCGCCTCAAACAAAGCAATATTTGCCTGAAAAACATTTCCATATAGGCCACATAGTTAAACCACATGCACATATAAAGGAAGGTCATACAGAACAAAAACCCTAGGCTGTGAAGCGCACACTTATATTCAAATACTTTTGAAGAAGTGCTTCGCTGCTATCAGCAAATAGCTCTCAAGGAAAAGAAAGTACAGCATAATGCTATGGACTCAAAGCAAAAGGTAAAAAAAATCTACTTGGTTTACTTCAACTTTACTTCAAGATTTGTATTCTACAGCACAGTTACTGCCCCACTCGTTGGCATCTGCTTCTAAATGAATAACGTCAGAATATGCACAATGTCTTTAAATAAAAAAACATTTTAAACTTGTTCCAGGAGAGTTTCACTTTCTTCTCTCAACATTATAAATGTAAGATCAATAAACAAAGTACTTACACTTTCATTTGTATTCAGTGAAAAACTGATGTCTGATATTCTATCAAAGGGAATACTGCAAAGGTAAAGAGAAGAGAGTTTCATTTCATTAGTTTAGAGTTGTTAGGTATCCACATACAGACAGGTGACAAATTAAAGGAAAACCCCACATCTTTGAGTCCTACAGTGAGGGAATCTCATGGCTCTTGTCATGCCGTGGGGGACATTAGATGTTCTGAGTGATGCTTTCTTTTTAAACTGATGATGAAGCACTCTTAATCCTGATCAAAGTTGTCTTCCAGCATGTTAATGCCCCATCCATAGGGTAAACAATGTTTACTAAGTATGACTGATGTGAATCATATGCCATAGCCTAGGTGTACATTTGGGATGATCAGAACAGGGAATATCAATTGTTTGCTTAAACATTGTGAGAATCACACGGGCTTTGAGCACCGGAGCGTCTGGTGACACCTTACAAAGATGTTTTTGTTTTTCCTTTAACTTGTTGTCTGTCTGCAAATGGCCACACGGGCAACTTCTAGCACACAGGAGTACTTTGTTTAATATTCCAGGCAGACAGCACCAGGGAACAAATTCTTAATAGCCAATTTATTCTTTATATCACTGCTCTATGTTGTAAATTGACCAGGCTAAGAATCATACACATTTCCAGGTAGAGGAAACAATTTATTTCTACAAGGAATCCAACGCTGTCAGTTTCTATGCTGCTTGTTAGATGGCCCAAAATATTAGTGTGTATGTGGCTATTAATCAGAATCAGACATTTGATGAACGTGCCAATGTTTTGTTTTGCTTTTTTGGGGGTTGGGTTGTCTGCCACACATGCAGAAGAAAAAAATCTGTTAACCCAAGTTTATTGAAAGTGAAAATAGCACATAAAACCATCATGCATATTGAAGTTCCATATTCCCTGGGAAAAATCTAATAACTAAAAAATGATTTTGAATTAATTGACAATCAACATAAGTGCTTTTGTACTTTCATTAATGTAGCTTTATAATTGCTCTGAAGTATCATCAGCTGAGTGAGTAACAGCTATATTTTCAAAACAGAATCTTGTCAAATTTTCATGAGTTTCCCAATATCACATGGAGTTTTTCCATCATTGACAACAAAATTCATTGCTGGGAAACATCATCTCACTGAGGTGGGTGCCGTCAATGCTCTGAGTCTTATGCATATCTCGTATGCATGAGATGTACATAAGAAATAATCATTGTGTTGCTCTTATTATCTCTTATGTATTAGTACCAGGATGCTTTGACAAATGTTTACATGACTGTCTACAAAGGGCAGATCATTTTATTCCTCAGCGCTTTACTGAAACCATTTTTTTGTTCTGAATACTACCTATAAAAGGATTTATGTTTACATAAACAAATCCGAAACTAAACTGGGGAGCTGCATTTTACTGCATGAGTAAAAAGTTTTTGAAATAAAACTTTTGAATGTTACAAGAATTAATGCAAGGACGCAGAAGCCCAAGATTATGTAACCACTCTGTACTGCTCACCATTTTTTTTAAATAAATAAAACTGATCAACTGCCAGCCATTTGGAATTGCATTAAAAAACAAACAAACCAAAAGCAAAACCCACAAGCATTATAAAAGACTGTGTCCCAACCCAGCTCACTGTAAGACAGAAGAGAGACAGCACACAAGCAAATATTTTACAGCTGAATGAATTCAGAAAAAAAAGTTGCCCCACCAGCTTTGTAATGTAGTGTGATGTTCCTTTAGTGTTGCATAGAAATATTTAGATAGCAAGTCATGCAAGGTAAGTACTCACTCCACAACATCGTCCTGATCAGCAAACTCTTCGTCATTGAAGCCGAACTGCTCAATAAAATTGGACGTCATTTGTTGCATCTGATAATCAGAAAAGGCCTGGCAAACCCAGGACCAATGATAATGATATACTCTTGGCTCTACTCATTACTTGCAGTACAGAAAATAGCAAAAAATAGTATGCTGCAATGCTATAACACACACACACACAATCAATAGCTGAAATGCTTTCATTTTCTTTCCTTTTATTAAAAGTACCTAAAGCTTCTTTCACATTAGTTGTTAAGCAAATTAATTCCAAACACTGTAGAAAATATTAGACTGATCTGATGACAGTTACTGTGCAGGACCCATGATCACACAGAACCCACTGCATTTAATGACCAGTTCAAGCATGGAGGGGAGACACATTCTGTCTTTAAAACAAACAAACAAACAAAACAGAACTCAACTTATCCCAACCAATCACAAAGGTGTCGGGATAAAAGAGTTGGGTCTGTGTGGCTATGGGTCTGCTTGTGTGCTTTCATTCATTTGTGTCTGTGTTTGGGTCTTACTTGTTGAAGAGATGAGTCTTGGTGAAAACCACTGTCTTTAAAGTCCACCTCATCATCACTGGAAGAATGGATGTGGTGCGTATTTACCTGATGAAACATTGTATTTAATACAAAGGATCTCATGCTTATGGAGCGCCAAGAGTGTCAAAATCAAATAAATAATATATTCAATTCAATTAGGGTTAGGGAGGTTAGTAACAAATTGTCATTACGTAATTTAAAAAAAAAATTCAATAATTTATTAAATACATAATTAAAAGCTGCAAGCAGCGATGATAGGGCCCGCGCAACCGGATGCACATCAAGAGGATTTTTTGTGCATCTTGACATGTTACATATATGTACCAAATTTAATACATGTACATAAAACGCAGCGAAGGGGCTCAATTTAAAGGTGGTGCTATAGAGCCATTTTGGAAGGGCCATGCAGAACACCAATAAAATATGTAAATATGAGTTTTGAGCATGTTTTACGTCCTCAAAAAGCCAATTCATTCATCGGAGGAATAAATGGTGCATTACAATGAATTGATAACCAATGGATCTTCATGTTAATGTGGCTACTCACCAAGTCGACAGTGTTTCTTTTGTTTGTGTCAGCCAGCTGCCCAGAAATAAAAGCTTCCCATTTGTCTCTATCCTCCGCTGGGAGCTCTGTCACACACATATGAAGTTTAGCTATTCTACGTCAACATAAATAGTACAATTATAAAAACTGTTACTTCTCATATTGCAGCTGAGAAAATATTCAGTTATGATTTAATTAAAAAACCCAGATAATCCAAATAAAACATTTGTGATTATATTGAACAATGGCGCTCTTGTTTTGTCTTGTGTCATAAATCCAGCACTTCTCTTTCCCTAATAGGGGAGTGCTTTGTTCCTAAATGATCACTTTAGCAATGGAGAATTTGAGCTACGGTTTAAAGGGTTCTAGCGAGCGCCCGATCGGCCGGCGCTGTGCTTTGCTGAGCTGCTGTTGCGCCGGGCTGAGAATTTCCACTGTTAGCCAACAGTGGAAATTCTCAGCCCGGCGATGATAGCAATCCGTTCCAGTAGCTACTGAATTTTTTCCTGGATAGAAACCCGTTTTAGATAAGTTAGTTTTACTCCTGGCCCTGGTTGATATGAGAGCAACTGATCAAGTCAAGTCTGAGTCAGAATCCTATGTAGACGTGACAATATCATGGTCCCGCAGAACTTGAAAGCCATTTCTGATAGGAGAGCAATAACCAGCTATGACACCATCTCATAGCACATACTGAGAAGCTGCAGCTAAAACAGCTTAAACCTGGAACCCTGCAGCACCTGTGGCACATGAGTCACCAGCTCAACCAGGAAAGCTATAGCGGTGTCCCAACTTTCTAAAATTTTTGCCATAGTCAATAATCCCCATTTTTAGTCCATGTCAAATGTCACCACTTTTATAAACTGGGTAGGCACAGAAACCCATAATACAAAGAAAGACTACCACCAGCATATGACATGATACAATCAGTTGTCTGAAACTCTTAGACAGCTAATTCACAAGACACATGGAAGTGTGAGATGAGAACTCCGATCACAGTGATTCCTTACCAGAGATGAGCTGTTGTATCTGCGGTCCATTAGGGCCTTTGTCACAGTTGTGAACTATCGAGTTGGCTATCCTGGTGAGGTGACCCATGTAGCCTCGTCTCCGACCACCTTCTGCCCTAAAACAAAGTTCAATAGAATTATTAGCCTATTACAAAAAGTGCTACCACCATGACCACTAAATCCAAACATTATGCCCTTACTGCAAACAAAAAAAAATACTTACTGTTCGTTCTCATTGGAGCTCCAGGCATCGAGGATTCTCTGTATAAACTGGCACTTTTGAAACAGCTGGTGGAGAAAAACAAGGATTCTAAATACATCAAAGAAAGATCACAACCTTCATGTGTGGCTCATAGTGGAGTCTGAGTCTCTAGTCTGTACAACACATTATTGCTTGTATAGGCCTGTATAAACAGATTATGGAGAGATTATTCAGTTATCTGCAGAATTCAGGCAGGTCTTTATTTGTATATATTTACCAGTTATTGCATTGTATTGTCTCTGAATATTAACCCCCCCAGGATTTCAATCTTACATGTTTAATAAGGATGCTTTCCCTCACACGTTCCGACTCGGTGTCTGGTTGGGTGTCTATGGGGGCAGGAGGCATAGCCAGTATCATGGCTGTGCAGATTTCCACCTGAATGTGGAGGAAGTTGTTCCAGATGTATTTGAAATACATATCCTGTTGGGTAAAACAAAAACAAGTGTAAAAGGAAATGCATAAATAAAATCGACTGGATATAGTAAAACTGGGGGACCATCACCACCTCCACCAACAACAGATGTTCAGTTTGTTCCAGCTCATCTTCCTTTCAGTTCATTAATATTGAACTCTGTTTAATGGTCTTAAGTGTAAAGAATGAACAGATAAGCAAAAAAGCATTCTACATGCAAATACAAGTTTAAGTAGAAAAGGGTGCTCTGTTTTAGGATCTTACATTCATGCTTACAGAACAATAAAATTCCCGTAAAACAGTTTACAGTAAATAGGGGAAGAGGAAAATCATCAAGGAATAAAGTTGCTTCTAAGAAGTTATATTTCTCACAGATGATCATTACGGGGAAAAACAAAAAATTTAAACCTTAAAACCCTCTTATGATCTGTGCACCAAGGTCAGAGTGATCTTTCAGGAATGGTGACAGTACTTTCGTATTTCTGCATTTGGTCATCAGGTAGCAATGTCAAACAAACTGCTCTGGGGCAGGTTTGGTCTTCAGCACAAGTTACCACTGAGATGTACCCAAGTAAGAAACAAATCACCATTCTAATACTGAAAAGTCAAAGTCAAGAGTTCTAGCTAGCGGATGATCGCCGGCACTGCGCCTGGCTGAGGTACTGCCGGGCTGAGAATTTCAGCATTTAGCTACCTGAACTGATTGCTACAGTCAGTTTCCTTGAGGTCGTGATCATTAGCACTAAGCTTATTTTATCCTGCATTTTTGTAAAACAGCAAATTTGAACATTTATGAATAATAATTATATTTTTAAAATATAATTGTTCAATTAAAGAGCCAGCACATACTGGTGGATTATTCATTACAGAAACAAAATTATTTTGTCAGTACCAATACTGTTAATTTACATCGGCTGGTGGGTCTATAGAGTTCCACTGTCAAATGGTTTACTTGTGCAATGTGTGATGTATTGGAACGAAGTAATTTGGCTGTAGGTCAACGATCATTGAGCTGATACTTATTCAGACCTTTACCCAATGATTACTCATAATGACTTTTAGATGTGCCAATAAATAAGGAATATTCATGACAAATTTCAGAAGAAAAAGAGAACAGATAAAGGACTGAAGTCAATCATCAAAGTATAGTATTATAGTATACTATAGTATAGTAGTATAGTATAGTATTTCTTAGATTTTTAAAAAAATCTAGAACAGTCTGTAGACCTTTGTCTAATGAATACCAAGTTTTAGAAGAATAAAAGGGAGGATTAAAGATGAACAGCAATCTATAATGTTTCTTGTAAATTTCAAAAACTCTCCCCTATTTTGTAGAGCCTTACCCAAAGAGAGTTTATGCCAAGTTTCAGAAGATTTCAGCTATAAATGACCAACGAGTAGCAAATTTAGCAAAAACATTGAATGTACTGTTTATCTTCAAAATGCAAAATGGATAAAAAAAATATTGAAGTATTTTGTAGAGCTTTGCATATTAAATATTCATACCAAGTTTCAAAAGACTTGGCCTAAAAATAATTGAGTAGGGATTAAAAGGTAAACATCAATGTAAAGTATTTTTCAAAAAAAAGAAAAAGAAAAAAAAAAGTCTTTATTAACTAAAAAGAAGTCAATACTTACTAGTATAACTCCCAGTGTGTTGAGGTTAATTAGTTCTGCATTGATGCTGTGTGTGTTGCTCTGCAACAGACTAGCCACCAGCCTGACCACATTAAGCCTGGTGTTGCCCACTGGAGGGTCCAGAACCCCCCATGTTGTCTTCATCATATTCTTCTGATGGTGGAAAACAAAGTGTTCACCTTAACCACATATAATATATGGACACAAGTGAATCAATACTTCAACCTATGGCTGATAATGGATTGGCCTGAAAAGATTAAAAGTCCATCTAACTTCAACCCACATATAGAACATTGCTCACAGCTGTCAACATAGTTTTTACCTTTGGAGGTTCCAGTAGCAGCTGGTGAAAGTCTTTGAGTCTAGGCCTTACAGCCTCCAGGATGCTATGGTTAACTGAGAAAGACGGGTGGGACATCCCAGGGGGGCACTCAACATGACCCTCAAACCTACAATATGTGTCAGTCACATGAACAAGTTCACAAAAAAAAAATCAAGACATTTTATACCAGGCCTTATAGACTGGGACAATAATTAGGAGTTAAAAGTGGACATAAAACACTAAATGTATTACGGTTAACTTAAACTATGAAGCCTTATTCTTAAAACAAACAAACAAAAACCCTGAGTTATTGGTTCTGTCAAACCTATTAACAGCCAACCAACCACAGTGAAATCACATTCTGTACTGGCACAAAATGGCCACAAACATTTTTCAAAATACAGTTTCACAGATAGTGTTAAATTTGAGTGGGTTTTTTTTTTTTTTTTTTTTTTTTTTTTTTTAAATTGTTGGTT
>VUQJ01008478.1:16708-28632 GCA_015108635.1 Andinoacara biseriatus | reverse complement strand
GTGCCTATAACTAAGAGTCAGCCAGAGGGTAATCAATACTGACTGTAAATGATGGCTATTATGGGACCAGGCCTGTGGTGGGACATTGCAGCAGTGATGTAGATGGAGTGTGGACTGCCTATAGTGCTGGTATTTGATCCTGCATGCGAGTGTGTCCTCCAGTGCAGAGCAAACACAGAGGGTGTGGCTAGTGGGCAGACAGGGTCCCCTGTCTCAGTCCTGGGTATACGATAACAGTAATTCAATTGAGTTGGCAGGCCCGGGCCTGTGGGATTTGCTGCCTGTGGATGTGTGTGTATGTATGTATGTGTGTGTGTGTGTGTATGTGAGAGTGTGTTTTAGTCATTAGGCAACCTGATCCTCCTGGCTCCCTCATCAGGTCTGAATGAATAAGTGATCAAGGTCTACACCACCACTTGTGAGTGTGTGTTTACACATGTGTGTCTTTGTGTTGTTACCTTTATTCTTCATCCCCTCACTGTGTACCTTCCTCTATCCTTTCCTCCTGCTGCTATTATTTCCCGTCTTTTCCTTTTTTTGGGGTCATTTTTAGATGTATTACTTATGTATACAGCTACCCCTAAGCATCAGCCAAAGATCCTCAGTTTGACTCAGCTTCTTCTAGTCCAGTAAAAACCATGCGGCGTGCGCTTGTGGTTGAAAGATGACAGAAACTGCAATATGGACAGATACTCTTGTTACCAGGTGAACTTGTGTGTGATGTAAGTGTTTGCAGAGCTGGCAGCCTGGGTGTGGAACAAGTGATGATTTCACTAGCACAAGCCACACCAAGAAGCATGCCAGTGAGTGGGTTACTATTATCTACCATAAGGTCAGAAATGCAGCAGCTGTTGTGTTGTTGTATATCATGTTTGCCACCCTATAAGAATACAAATACAGGCCCGGTTCATGTCAGCTGCAGAGGTGATACCATGAGGAAAGGTTACCAGCAAAGTAGCCAGGCTACTGTAAAGATGGCAGCATGCTGAACTGCTCAGTGAGCAGGAAGCAACGGTTCACTCAACATTAAGTAACACGGAAAATGAATTGAAGAAAGTGAGTTGGCAGATCTGGGTTGTTTCATAGCAAATGCAGTATCTGGATTTAAACAGAAATGCACTTCAGCGGCAGGCTTGCTATTCTGGAAAATTCATATGGTAGCGATAAGTTGTAATTTTGTGCTTTTGTCTGTATTTTCTTTTTTTTTAAAGTTATATTTCCTAAAATTCCTTTAAATTTGGTAAAATTTGATATTCTGAGTATATTTTGATGGACAGATGTAAAACGTTACCTTATAAGTTGAGTTTATAGCAGAATTTCACACAAATGCCTATTAAGATAAAATTATGAAGTAGTGACATTTTCTATTTAAATGGTCATCTTCAGCCTCAGTAATTGGCTATGACATTTCTCTGAAGGCCATGATGCAGGAACAGAAGTGGAGATTTCACATTTAGTTGAAAACTGGACTTTTTCATAGATTCAATGAAAGAAATGGTACCCAGCTAAAGTCCTTCAAACCCTTCTTCACTGTATACCATACACTGATCAACACCAACATGAAAACTGATTGCCTAATAATGCGTAGGTTGACCTTGTGTGGCCAAAATAGCTCTGACCCATTAAGGCAGAGACACACGGCCTCTAAGCAGGTCCTTTGGTATTTGGCAGTGGGACACTGTGGGTTGCAGTTGCAGTGCGTTCTGTAGATGCTCAAAGAGACCGGGATCTGGAGATTGTAACTCAAGGGATGAACCAGTGTTGTGTGTACACATAACATTCAACTTAGCAATGAACTCATTTTAAATGGCAGGTTGTTGCTAGCAGCTTCTTGCATATACAAAACATAAACAAAAAACTATAGTTTTTCCATTTCTTTATCTATGCCAATGATAACACAGTCTGACAGACATAAAATAGTATTTTTGCACCAACAAGGTGATTGAAAAACACACAATGGAACACTATCAGTCATGGACTGGTCTCCCCGGAGCCTGGACCTCAACGTTACTGAAGCAGTGTGGGATCATCTTGGCAGAGAACAAAAGTCAGCCAAAAAAGAGCTTTGAATGTCTTAGGAAAAGCCTGGAGAACTATTCCTGAAGACTGCCTAAACAAATTACATGGTTTCACAAAGTGATACTGTACCTGTAGTTCACTTTTTTCTTCCTCATCTTTCTTCCTCATCTAAACCTTGAATCTTCAGCAATTATAATTTCAAATCAGATGAATGGAAAAAAAAGAGCAATCAAAAAAGGAAACGTAAAGATTTACAGAAGAGAACAATGGTCGTTGGTATTGTTTCATCTAAACAGAACCTAATTTTATGTTACTTGCTAACTTCAAAGGGAATAATTTAGGCGTACTTTTCCACTGTTTAACTGACTGTAGCTAAACCAGAGAAAGCCACAGAACACTCTCATCCGTCTTATCGTATTTTGATTCCCTCTGCAGTTTGTCCATGCCTCTCTTCCCCACTCCGCTGAGCTGGTCCTTGGCATCTGATAGTTCTCTCCAGGCCAAACACAAACAAATGGCAGCCTTCCTTTGCAACAGCACGATGCTCTGACACACACATGCATAAGCATAGCTGGACATGGCCTGATCACGCAGCCGTGAGCCAGCAGAGGCACATACAAGACTTTAGATGCAGTGTGCCTGCACATATGTAGCAGCATGGATGAAAGCTCATATGAGCAATCATCCATGCATGTGTACTGCGGATTCATGGCCACACGCAGAGAGACCGAAATCTCTATGGACACAAACAAACCAATCCTGTGGCGGTATTTTAGTGTAATCCTTGGTTTTGTATGAATCTAGAACTATTTTCCCAAATGAGATGCAGTAGCCTGATTTGGAGGGTGGGGAGGGGGGATTTAGCCTAGAACCACACACAATCAGGGTGGGATCAGACTGTATTCATGCCAACTAGTTCCAGATTGTATGCTCATGGTGACAATGTAATGAGTGGAGACCAATATGTTGCCTGCTTTCCTGGCGCACTGTTTTTATTTTTTTGGTGTTTTTTTTTTTTTTCCTTCTTCTGCCTCCTTGAGAGTCGGGATCCTATATTCTTTCATTCCATGCCTCGGAGCATTTGACAAACTCCCACTGTGCCCACTTATGTGTCTCCCTCAACTGTCATATAGCGTCTATGTGACATGCCGCTTGTCTGTGAAGCCTACTTATCAGTAAAACCTATTCCTACTGCAATGTCAGAAGTGTTGTGAAGCACATCCCTTAAGTGTCCTATCTATTTGCATTCAGCTCAGAGTTTGAATAATGACCTGACATATATAGAATCTGAAGTTAATTATCATGCTGCACGGCACAGACTTGGGTCAAAATTATGATGCTAAAAATGAATGTTGCAGAAGGGTGTTTATTTTCTTAATAATTATGTGCATCAATCTAATTTATAGTAAAGTTCTTTCAGTTCAGCATCAACATAATGAGCAAATGTACCATCTTAAAACTGTCTTGGCTGCAGTTTTGTCCATTTCATTTTTGGTGTCATTGTCCTGCCGTGATGGTACTCGTCCTTGGCAACTGGGCACCTTAACCTAAAATTTCAAAAGGACATTCCCATCACTTCTTAATAGGAACAGTAGATCATTGTACGGCAACAATCCTGGCTGGTCTTTAGTTTATAATCTTGGTTATGTCCAGTGTTTGAGGAAATTTAACACCTGCAACTGTAAATGGTTATTACACTAATGAAGCCGGTTTCTCTCAAAATAAGACTCCGTGTTTACTCCACAGCTATCCAAACCAACTGGATGAGCCAGTGACTCTCATAAGAAGGCTCATCTGTTTCAAATCAGCCATCTCATAACAGCAAACACTGCTGATTGACGATGCTGTTCAGCTTTCCCCCAAAATGTAATGAATATAGAACAATAGCGGAACGTCTGCATCCAACCCTTAAGCTGTTTTTCCCCAGTTAGCGCTGTTTGGATATTTCAAGACAGCGTGGCTGAATACATAAACTGTAGAAACTGTTCCACCAGAGCCACACTGTGCCACCAACATATTTTACATGTAAATTTTCCATGTCATTCTGTAAAACAATAAATTTAATGGAATCTGGTCAAATGAAATTCACTCGATTGGCATAGTTTATATCAAGCATATTTTCCTTAATGATTAATTATTTGAATAAACATTTGCTTTGATATAATTCAGTTGCATTTTGATCAAAATTATTGCTTCAAGCTTGTTTTTAAAAAAATGTGCTTTCAAACTGGCCTCATTTCTTATGAACAGTGTAATCATTCGTACTTACATTTGCCATCCTGCCCTGCATGTCCTGGTGATTTATTGAGTCCTGACGCGATAAAGACATTCTTAGACTTTGTAAGCAAAAGTGCTGCACCAGCTACAGTTAGTATGAACTATATTACTTTTACATTTATTTTTTAAGTTACTGGTTTAAAATATATCTTTCACTTTTTCCAACTACTTCCCTTCTCCCACCATTTAATTGAGCTATTAGTCATTGTAATTACTGTGACACAGTGGCCTTGTGGTGATCTCTTCTAGTATTTCATTACTTGAGATCAATGGGGCTTGAGTGACAAATTTGGTCCCCAGGCTTCTTTGTCATTTGTGTTTATAATTATTCTATTACATAATAACACATTTTAATCTGAAATGACATCTGTGGTATTGAATCCAGCTTCTTAACTTGTCATTCCTTAAATGCTTTGACTTCCTTACTAATTAGGTACATGCAATTATTACTATTAGACTGCCACACCATTTCACTCCATTAAAAGTCTATGTAGACAATGAGCCAAAAAGTCTCAGTAGATGATATACAAAATATTATGCAGCACAAAAAAAAGGGACAGAAATGACACAAAAATCAGTATCAGAAGCTCATGATCTTCGGGCCATTGGGCAGGACTGCCATAAAAACAGGCATGTTTCTGTTATGGAAATCACTGCATGGGCTCAGGAACACTTCCAGAAATCACTGTCTGTGAACACAGTTCACCGTGCCGTCCACAAATGCAGGTTCAAGCTCCATCATGCAAAGAAAAAGCCATATGTGAACATGATCCAGAAATGCTGCCATCTTTTTCTGGGCTTAATCTCATTTAAAATGGATTGAGGCAAAAGGGAAAACTTTTATGTGGTCAGATAAATCAAAATGGGAATGTGAAATGGGAATGTGAGTGGACCTGGTTTGATCCCACACTCAATGGCTCCTCTGCAGATGGTGCTGAACAGATGGGACAATCCGACTCCAGTTCAGCAAACAGGGTGGCTGGTATCCTAGAAGCCTCAAAGGGAGAAAGACCAGTAGCTGAAGAGGTGTGAGAGTTCGGAGAATACTCCATCCAGGACAACTGGGAACTCTAGGACAAAGGATTATTGCAAGCTATACAGTGAAGAGCTGCCACGAACTTCTGATTTAGCTTCTCTGTTTTGGTGTTAGTCTGAGGGTGGAAACCGGAGCTACAATAAGAGGTCTTCCAGACCTGCGAGAAAAACGGTGGCCCCTTATCTGAAACAATTCCCACAGGAATTCTGTGGAGTCGGAAAACATATTCAACTAATAGGTTAGCAGTTTCTGTGGCTATGGGTAACTTCGCAAGGCCGATGAAGTGGGCTGATTTGGGAAACCTGTATATTATTGAGAGGATGACTGTTTTTCCACTAGAGGGAGGCAAGTCAGTTTCAAAGTCCAAAATGATATGGGACAAGGCATCTGGCTTGACATTCCTGGAACTGGGATGATAGGAGATTTTAGAGTCAAATCAACCAAAGAACAGTTTAATTCAATTCAATTCAATTTTATTTATAATAGCACCAAATCACAACAAACAGTCACCTCAAGGTGTTTTATATTGTGAGGTACAGACCCTACAATAATACAGAGAAAACCCAACAATCAAATGACCCCAATGAAAAAGCACTTGGCAACAGTGCGAAGAAAAAATTCCCTTTCAACAGGAAGAAATCACTGGCAGAACCAGGCTCAGGGAGGAGCAGCCATCTACCATAACCAGTTGGAGGTGAGGGGATAGAGAAAGGAGAGAGCCAGAGATTAATCATTACTAATCATTAAATTCAGCATGGGGTATAACATGATCCAGCCCGAACTATAAGATTTATCAAAAAGGAAAGTTTTAAGCCTAATCTTAAAAATAGAGAGAGCGTCTGTCTCCTGAAACCAAATTGGGAGCTGGTTCCACAGAAGATGGGCCTGAAAGCTGAAGGCGCTGCCTCCCATTCTACTCTTAAGTATCCTAGAAACTGCAAGTACAGTAAGTTGGCAGTCTGAGAGCGAAGTGCTCTATTGGAGTGATACAGTAGAATGAGGTCTTTGAGATATGATGAGGCCTGATTATTCAAGACCTTGTATGTGAGGAGAAGGATTTTAAATTCTATTCTGGATTTAATAGGGAGTCAATGAAGTGAAGCCAATATGGGAGAATATGCTCTCTCTTTCTAGTCCCTGTCAGTACTCTAGCTGCAGCATTTTGAATCAGCTGAAGCCTTTTCAGGGAGCTTTTAGGACAGCCTGATAATAATAAATTACAATAATCCAGCCTAGAAGTAATAAAAGCACGAATTAGCTTTTCAGCATCACTCTGAGACAGGATGTTTCTAATTTTAGAAATATTGGGCAAATGCAAAAATCCGGTCCATATTTGAAGGACTTTCTCACGATTTTACAAGATTTCTCACAGTGTTACTGGAGGCCAAGGTAATGCCATCCAGAGTAAGTTGTTCTAGTAACAAGCTGCACTTCTAAAATGTGTTCTCCCAGCAGAGAATCTATATCGCACTTAAAACATACTGTAAATAAAAGTGAAAATCAGTGATAACATTTTTAAACCAACACTCTGAACATAACCTGCTTCTGGCAGTTTTAGTTTTTACTCTCTCAGCTGCAGATTTTGTGCTGTTTAAGGGTTTAAGTGTAAAGATTAAATACATACAAATTTGATATGAAGAAATGAAATTGATTGAAGATTCTTACTGATGCACATCAGGGAAACACAAAGACTTCAGATGCTCCTGAAAAACTTTAATCTCTAATGTGGAATCTAATCTGCTCATCATACTGTAAATTACCATAGCAACTTGCCCTGGTAAAAAGTGAGCCATCTTTGTAGCATAGAAAACCCAGGGTAAACCTGGGTTTTCTATGCTTAACGTTACCTTAATGCTTAACGTTACCCGGATAAGCCAAAATCCTGCTTCGTAATATAGGACAACAGATACAGTGGCAACATGACAAACGGTATATTTTGTCACATCTGATATGGTTTCCATGTTCTATTGTGAATAAAATATGTGTCTATAATGCAAATCATCGTATTCTATTTATAGCCCCTTCTTTGGAATTGGGCTTGTTATTTTAACTAAATCATTATTTCTGACATGGTTGATGGTTTACATTTCCTATTAACTTGATGAGTAACAGTTTGGGTTTTCTGTGTAAACTCAGTCTTCTGAACTTTGAATGCATAATTTTGTATCCTTGCACAATAGAAAATGATGACCTCTCCTGTACACCTGGAGCAAGACCGCACGAACAACAAGATTAAAGCACACACGCTTTTTTCTTTTTCCTTTTTTTTCAAATTCTCCCTTTATCAGACCCCATTTCTTTCTCCTCTCTCCCTCGTACTTTGTTTCATAAATCTGTCTGATGTGGCTTTCACACGGGGGCAGATTATTGCTTTCCAACTAAAACCAGAGACATTTCATGCTCAAGAGTGAGAGGGGATTTAAGGACCAAAATCTAATCTACTGTAGAGTACAATGATGAAATATCAGTGTAATATCTACTGAGAGGCTTGGGAAACCTCAATAGAAAGTGAGTTCCACATATCATGAAGCATTTCTAATCCTATCTTCTTTTCTTCGCCACCTTCTTCTTCAGCATTGCTTTTTTTTCTCCCCGTCGTCCTTTCCTTCTTTTTCCTTTCCCACCACTCTCTTCCTAATCCAGAACATCAGAGCAGATTTTTCTTCATTGCTCGCTGCAGTAGGAGTTGTAATCTTAGGGTCATGAATCTGTCATCTGCAGATCTCGCTCTACAGCCTCTCTGTGTCTATTTATGGCGCACATGCAGCAGCGTGACTGAGAACGAAGCAGGGATTGGAAGAGCCTTTGGGGCAGAGGAGTGTGACGGGGTGTGAGAAGTGGGTGCTGCCTTCCATAATCTGGTTGCACAAAACTATCCCTTAATTTTGGTGAGGTTGACGCTGCATTGCGCAGAGCTAACATGAATGGATTGCTAGGCTGGATTTGCATCGGCTACACACGAGGAGAGATAATTTGAATCAGGGTGAAAGAACTCAGGCTGTGGCCGGTCTAGTCAGACAGCATTCCTCTGCACCACCAGTAGGACTGTCGACTGCCTAGCATGCCACATTATCTTCACAGCTCCAGCCATGCATGTGCCTTCACCAACCCTGGAATGAGAACAGCCCTATCAGCACTTTGTCTCTGCTCAGTTATGGCAGTGTGTGTGTGTGTGTGTGTGTGTGCGCGCGCGAGTATGTGTGAGTGTGTCAGGGGGTTGATTGTGGGTTGATGTGTTAACAAAACACTGTGCATCCCCCTCTCTTTGCTACTCTGTCTTTGTCTCCACTCCTGTGCTGCCCTGCTGGTGAGTTTGTTTGTGTCCAGCCAGCAGTCCTGAGAGTGAAAAGCTTCATCAGCTGAATTACTGGAAGTTAGCTGTCTCAATCAATTAGGTCTTGCTGGCCAGGACGCAAAGCTAAAGCTGATGAGTTGCAGTCCCTTCCATGTCCTCCTCTATCCTGCCATCTTGTCGTCCTTCATTTACTCTCCTCCCTACTCTCCTCCCTTCCTACACCCCATCCCCTCTGGTATGCTACTAATCCACATATATATGCAGCAACTTACATTAGCTATACAGCACACATATCAGCTTGTAGCTTGTACTCGCTCCTCCTGCACTAAGACAGTCATATCTGAAAATGATCCCTGGATAGATTTACAAACAATGGGAAAGAAGGGGAAGAGGCAAATAGGGTACAGGAACAGGGAGACCATGAAGTCCTGAGACAGGCAGTGAACCTTATTTTATTTCTTCACATACATGCAAATTATGTGGTGTTGATCTTTGGTAACCATGCTTTCACTTCCCACAAGGCATCATCAAACTCAGGACAGCAGAAGTTGGGATGGATAATTACTTTGACCTCCGGTGCTGCAAAAGTGAAGGGGGCGCCTGAGCGGCAAATTTTACATTGAGCTACGGAAAAAGTCAAAAGTCAAAAGATGTGAGTCGACTCACATCTTTTGACTTTGGTAAAAATTCAGTGACAGGCTGAATGGAATCCAACAGATTTATATAATAACCCTAGACCACTTGGAAGAAATAGAAACTTAATATTATTTTATTTAAATTTTTTTCCCTGGCCTATTTATTTATTTATTTACTTTTTGCTAAATTCAGAGACGAGATCCTTAATATCAATTTGAGGACTCCCTGGCACCCTGTAGAACAAAAACAGGAGAAACACATACACTGTACAAATACTGCACAGATGTGATTTTTTAAAATATATTTTCCTATTTATTTATTATACTTTTATTGGGTCAATGAACAGTGAAATAACCATGTCTAAAAACAGACAGCTCTTTGTGCCAGCGGCAGTATCCACAGTATTTATACACCGAGTACAACAGAGATTTCTTCTTTAGGCTGACTTACAATGGTCTCATTTTAATTTGCTAATTAATTATATAACTTCACTGTTTGCATAATTCTGCTACTGCATGTGTATGGACGCTATCTTCCCATATTTTATCATATTTTTTAGTTTGGTGAGGCTACCTCAATAATACTACTATAGTCATTTGAAACAAGAACAAGACTTGGAATAGCAAAACATGACTGAAACACTTTCCAAGTCAAAACTAGTCAGTCTAAATAAAAGGGTAATGTAAACCAGTTATTATATGCTAAATTATATAAGCCTTACTCATGTAGCACACAGTATGATCAAGTAAGGATGGAATTGTAAAACAAGTGTTTCATTCTAATTCTAGTTGCCTTTATTAAAGCCTCAAGCCTCAGACCCTTGTGAATTAATTGTGGGAGCTTGAAGAAAGCGTTCCTTTGTCATTCAAACAGCTGAGAGAGCTGAGATGTATAAAACAAAGAGACAAACAAATCACACGAAGACTTTCAAAAGCAGAGCTTAGCACTAATTTCCTTCAAATATGTCTTCAGAAGACAACATTTTAGGGATTAGGGTAAGGCTCAGTCAGGATGACTTGATGCACTGGTTACTCCGTGACTCCACTTTTTTCTTATGCTCACAAATTAATCAATGTACAGCTTTGTTAAAATAACCGTTTCAAAGTGTGGACGGGTGGTAAACCCCAGGACAGGCTTTTTAAAATTTTAAAATTTTTTTTTTTTTAAGAACTGTGAGATTGCACTGAGTTACAGAAGCCACAGGAACAGATGCTAGCTGTCATGACTCGAGCTCTCTGTAGAAACTGCAGATACAAAATGTGACAAATTGGATGTCAGAAAAATATCAGCAACCTGAAAACACAGCAGAAAATCTGTTCCTCATCATTATCCCTGATCTTAGTGGGTCCAAGACACCTCAGATATTTGGTGTCCTGCACCATTCTTCTTCATTACAGCTTAGGCTCCTTTTACGAGCCACTAAATATGACTTCAGAGTGTCAAAATGTTGGTGATGAGTGCATTATTCCTTGTTTTCCACTTGTGTGCGATAAATGAATCCTTTGCATCGTATAATGTAGAGCACTTAATTTTTTTAGGCCATGCAAATATGTCCTGATATACTTCAGCTGTGAAATTCCTCTTCACAGCTGGCTGGTAGAGTGTAGATAAAGCATTATGACATTTGGCTTGTTTAGGAAGGTAATAATTAGCTTGTCAAATTGTGTTTGCAGGTGGTCATTTGGCTTGTTTCCAAGACGACACTGTACTCACTATCAGCTCTCATTACTCAGTTAAATCAGTCAATTTTGTGTTTAACACAGGGTGAAAGTACAGGGTGAGTGTTTATTATGCATAAGGGGGGAAAAATGCTGCAGCGCTTCACTGTGCAGCAAGCTGGTCATGTGATCATCATCACATGAGCATCTTCCCCCAACAAAGAGCTGATGTGTGTTTACAGTTCAGGTCAAAGTTTAATCGTTTGCATGCATTCATTTATGTGTTACATTTGCAAGACTGTGTGCGTTTGTGTGTGCTTACCTAACATGTGTGTGTCAGATCTTTTTTTGTAGCCTCACGATTGCAGTGATGCAGATGTGGCCCAGAGACTGAGCAAGAGAGAGAGAGAGCGAGAGAGAGAGAGCGAGAGAGAGAGCCAGGGGGTCACATGGAAGAAGTCACATGGTCTCACCATGTGTCATTGCTGGAGGCCTGGTGAACTGGCTTCAAACAACAATCCTCTCACTGTGTGTGTGTGTGTGTGTGTGTGTGTGTCAGTTTGTTAGTGCGCTGTTAAAGAAAGAAACAGTACAATCAGTGTGTTTTATGCTCAGTGTGACTGAGCTATTTGGGATGGAGTGTGAAAGGGGTATTGTGTGTTATGTTGTCTTACATGAAACTTAAGTAATGGCAAAATTCTAGATGAACTCCAGAAACTGTGGGGAGAATCACATTTTGACTTTGTCCATAGTTGTCCTTAAATGCAGCGCGATTCAAATAACCTGCAGCTATTGTCACATAGGTCTACTGGGGAGCTGGCACATTAAAGATCAGTCAGGTTTTGATCCAACTGCATTGGATGTGCTCTTACATGCCTCTTCAAAATGTTTATGGTTACAATAAAGCCCCCCCAAAAAACAAAAGGCAGACCTTAGACATGTTGGGATTTTGAGGTTTATTTGTGCCTATTTTTTCCTTCTGTTTTTCTTTTGGTGTTAAAAT
>VUQJ01008478.1:6041-16688 GCA_015108635.1 Andinoacara biseriatus | reverse complement strand
GTTTTTTTTTTTATATTTTTTTTTTTTGGTTTAAAAAAAAAAAAAAAAAAAAAAAAAAAAAAAAGCACACACAAAAAAGGACAAAAATATTGCTGTTGGTAAAAAAGTAAATCTAAGTGAACTGCTGGGTTGGGGCTACACAGTGTGAACCCCAAAACCAGCTTGACGTGACAGGCGAAGGCCGGCGGGAATAAAAATTAGGGTCAGAACAGAAGTGTGCAGAACAATCAGAGCTCAAGAAAGATTAAGCGAGCTTTAGCGCAATTTTCTCTGACAGCAAAATTGCATCTACAAACAGGTATGGGACACCAAAATATGCAAAATGATCTCTCCCCAGTTTTACATCTTTGTAAGTTATTGTCATTAGGAACCTTTGTTGAATCAGAACCCCAATTATAGTGGAGGAGATGGAATGGGGGGGTGTCTGTGCTACTACAGAAAGTTGATGAGTTTTTAGTCGCTGTATGGCATGCACTGTGCTTTGCAGAACTAAAAAAAAGAAAAAAAAAAGCAGAGTTTATGCTCAATTAAACTTTAATTGTGAAAATTATACATTTTCTTGTCTCATTCAATTTATTATGAAACCTTCAGAGATCAGCAGGGGTAACACATAACTCAGCACATGACTTCCTTCCTATGATAATTCATAGTTTGACCTGGCATAAAAGTTCCTTGTGAAGCTAAGGCTATGGTCCCCCTTTCTTAAAGATGGGAACCCCCACCCCAGTGTGCCAATCCAGAGGCACTGCACCAGATCTCCATTCGATGTTGCAGAGGCATGTCAACCAAGACAGTCCCGTGGCCTCCAGGAACTCAGGGCGTATCTCATCCACCCGCCCTGTTACAAAGGAGTTGTTTATACCTCGCCCAGAGTGATGGACGAGTCATTTGACTCATCACAAGACTCTGCTGCCTCTAAAGAATATCAGGGTCTGTGGAGGCAAACCATATAGAGCATGGAGGAATGTGGACCCCAATGCAGGATGCGTGAGGGCAAACAGGGTGAAACTAAAAGCGAGTCTCTAAACTCATAACATCATACTGGGAATCCACTGGAGACTATAAACTATGGAAACCAAACACAAGGAAACACTGGAGCATGTAAAATTGGTACATGAACAAACAGACAATCCGACAAGGGACAAAGGGAGACAATAAGTACACAGAGGGATTATTAGGGAAGTGGAGACAGCTGGGGAACACACAACTGAACCAGATCACAGAGAAAGGGGGGAAGCAAAACTAAATATAAAACTCAAGAAATGAGAGATCGACAAAATAAAACAGGAAACAACTGAGCACGGAGACAGGAATGCAGACATACACAACACAGGTGACAAGACACAAGAGTGAGCGAACATTATGCTGGGAAGAGCACACAGAGGGCGAACTCAACGACTGAGAACACAATTAAATATCCTTAAATGGAAAACAAACAATATAAGCATAAGGCAAAACAGGAATCTCATAATAAATAAATAATCAAAACTACAGAGTCCAAAATTCAAAACACAGCAACTAGCACAGGACCATAGCAAAGTCTTTTTCCACGGCTTCATTCAACTCCTCTCACACCCAAGTTTTTTCTTCAGCCACCACCCGAGCTGTACTCTGCTTGGCCTGCTGGTACCCATCAGCTGCCTCCGAAGTCCCACAGGCTAACCAAGCTCGAAAGGACTCCTTCTTCAGCCTGATGGCTCCCTTCACCTCCTGTGTCCACCATCTGGTTTGGGGATTACCATCACAACAGGCACCAACCACCTTGCAGCTGCGACTCTGTGTAGCAGCCTCAACAATGGAGGTGTGGAACATGGCCTATTTGGACTCAATGTTCTCAGCCTCACTCGGAATGCTGCTGCAGTTCTGCCGGAAGTGGGAGCTGAAGATCTCGTGGACTGCCATTCCCAATACACCCTCACTATACATTTAGGTGTGTCAGATCTGTCCAGTATCCTCCCCGCAACCTGATCGAACTCCCACTAGTTGGTGATCAGTTAACAGCTCAGACCTCCTCACGTGAGCGTCCAGAACATATAGCCTCCGATCTGATATTACAAAATCCATCATCAGCCTGCAATACCAGGGTGTCCTGGTGTCACGTGCACTTATGAGCATCCTTATGGTTAAACATGGTGTTTGCTATGGTTGGAATTCTGGTTTGCACAGAACACCACTGTTTCAGATCAGGCCATTCTGTCTCCTATGGGTCTCACTGTTGTTGCCCATGTCAGCACTGACCTGTCTCAGCAGGACAAGAGAGTCACCGGACTGAACACCGTCAAGCATCCGACACAGTGACTCCAAGAAAGTCAGGACTAGTTCCCTGGCCTGAAGGTGCAGGGAAACAACCATATCGTCAACTTGTAAAAAAAAACCCTAAAAACCCCCAAACTCCCGTGTACAGGCAGCAAGCCTGGGGGATACATGTATTTTGTTGTATCCATAATGAATTTGTTCTGCATTAAATCTAGTTTCCAACAAGAATGACCAGAAAGCATTACAGCAAGCAATCACAGCTGCTCAGATCATTGGGATGCACCTTGCAAGCACTAGCTGATGCTTTACTGAGAAAGTGATAGGCTTATCAGAATTTTATACCTTCTCTTGCCAAGTTTGACAGCCTGCATGTATGCAAATCATGGTTGTTTTTTTTGACACCTCTAAGCTGGTAGACCTGTTGCTGGCCCATAATCATCAATGCACATCATCCAAGGTGCAAAACTGCTGACTGGGTTCAGTCTAACATGTACGTCGAGCCAGGTCACATCCATTTACCATCACAAAATATGACATAGTGGCAGTCTCAAAAGGCATAGGAGACATATAGTCATGCAAAAAAAAAAAAGGCATCACATTAAAATATTTAAATATATATTAATCACTTCATAAATTTGAATTAGGGGTTTCAGATTAGGTGCTAATGAACCTTTGTAGGGCGAGCCTGGATGATTTAAACTGCTGAAATCTAGGGTCTGGTGTTCTTTTTACTGTTTTACTGTGTGTGACATCACCCTGGGATGAGAACACATTGGGTGTCATCGTGCCAGGATCTAAGATGCCAAGAGCTCTCAAAGGCACTCAGGAAAAAACAAAACAAAAAAAACTGTGAATCCCTATGAGTATAGTAAGGAATTTCAAAAGATCTCCAAAATACTTGAAACAAATCATCTGTTAGTGCTGTAGATTTAAAATGTCCTTTTCCTGTAGATGCCAAGAGGAGCATCACATTCAGCACAAGAATGGATAGTTTTAGGCCTAAAGATGTCTCTAGATAATTTTATCACAAAATAAGGCAACTCTTTTAGCAGTTAGTGTCACAATGCATGCTTCCTGCCGGGTGACACTATAGCTTTTATGAAAAACAACCTCACACCAAGAAAGATGCATGATATGACTGTTATAGGTTGATTCACTGCTTGAGGGACTGGGCAGCTTGCAGCCATTGATTCTATTATGAATTCTGTATCATATCCAATTGTGCCTGAAAGAGGCTCAAATGCTTGTTTATCAACAGTATCTCAAAGAAACCAAAAATTTCAGTGAGTAGTCGGGTAGTCTAATTCTGGGATTAAAAAAAAAATGTATTTTTAAAAAGATTATAAATAGAAAATAGACCTTCTCTCCATTTATTTCTAGTCTGTCTGCCACCTGATAAAGCCTAAATGAGTTTAATAAAACACTGAATAATGAGTTTGTTGCTCAAAAGGAGTGCATCCTGAGCTCTTCACTGATATGTCTTGGGAGGAGAGAGCTCTTCATCCTGTTTCGCTGCCTGTCACTGCATCCGTGCTCTTGTCTGACTCCATCTATTGTGTCCAGAGATAAGAGGAGGTGGAAGAATGACTGCAGAGAGATGAGGGAGGTGGGAAGTCAATCGGGGGCCAAGAGAATAGGAGAAGAAAAGAAGGAGGAGGCAAGTGAGAGAAGTGGAGGTAAGGTCACAGATGTCTGAAAAGGATGCTGTGAACAACATCTGAGTCACAGGATAGTCAGTAGTAAGTTTTTGAGAGAGACACAGAACGAGGTCAGTTGATTAAAACACACGCGCGCGCGCACGCACACACACGCACGCAACGCACGCATGCACGTACACTGTGGCTTGGACTTGTAAAGGTGTGTTAAGTAGTAGATTAGGGTTCTTTACTGTTTATTCAGGAAATATTCATCAATTAAAGAGCATAACCAATTAAACAGTGCTGTGCAAAAGTCTTGAGCCACCCTTCATTTTTTTATGTTTAGCCAGGAAAATGGAAAATAGGTGTAGCAATTTATTGAGACGTGTGCATACATGGAAATAAAGTATATAAGGCAAAAAAAGTGAAACCATGCCATTCTTTAAGTAGTTGTCAGGAATAGTTCTCCAGGCTTCTCGAAGGGCATTCAAAGATGATGAAGCTTCAGCGAACAGTAGATGAACAGTAGATGCATCTCGCAGGTACTGTGCCAGGTTATTACTGGATTTTTTCCTATTTCTTGAGAACATGGCTTTCTGATACCGTTCATCTGCAGTAGATACTTTGTTAGGTCTGCCACTTCTTCTTTTTCCTCCACTTATTCATTTTCCTGAGATATTTTAAGGACACTCTGCACACCATGCTGAGATACTGTATGCCAAATTTCCAGCTGATAGCTCTTTGGGAATGAGCTTGTTGGTGCAAAAATACTAGTTTCTGTCTGTCAAACTGTGTTTTCTTTGGCTTTGTTCATAGAATCAACTAAAGAAATGGGAACAAATGATGTGTTTTTGTGACAGGGTGCTAATAACAAACATACACTTTAAATTCTTTGTCAAGGTAGCTGTTATGTGTAGGTACAACACTGGCTCCTCTCTTGAGTACGGTGCCTTTCTATGCTTGAATGAGTCACATGTCAGTGTCAAGTGGCTTAACAAGCAAAAAAACATTCCCCTGAAAATTGTCAGGCGCAAGGACTGGACTGAAAATAAGAGAAAAAGCAGCCAATGGCCAGAGAAACATGTTGAGATGGCAGCACAATACTGATGTTATCCCCATTTCAGTTGATATGATAAACCAGCAAACAAAAAGTGGTTTATTTAGAAACCAAGCGGGAGTGAAACAACGTTTGCATTTATTTGCTGCTTTTGTGTCAATGTGGCCAGTATTTTGTGTTCAGCATTTCCATTTTGTTTTGGTGTCCACCGACTCCGGATGGAAATATTTGGCTCTTTAGCCGTTAATTGCTCCACTGTGTTCAGTGGTATCTGTTAACTGGTGCTGAGCAAGAGCATTTGACTAAGAACAGCTGGTTGCTCCATCTGGAAGCAACGCTGAGAGC
Source organism: Andinoacara biseriatus (assembly GCA_015108635.1). Taxonomy (NCBI): domain Eukaryota; kingdom Metazoa; phylum Chordata; class Actinopteri; order Cichliformes; family Cichlidae; genus Andinoacara; species Andinoacara biseriatus. The sequence goes on along the minus strand of VUQJ01008478.1, from coordinate 11,393 downwards.
AATGAAAGTGAAGAAAATCACGAAAATAGCCTGCTGTAAAATAAAACAAACTTTTTTTTATATAAGGATATTTTATTTTATCCAGATAGTTGGATATTGTTCATATTTGTTTTGTTTCTTTGATTTTTTTTTTTTAATTTTGCACCGTGGATCATGAAATCCCCAAATTATCTTTACTTCTGAAAGATTCTCTGTGATGTTATTACTAGCTTTACACTATTTCAGACTTTTATTGCCTCTGTATCAATGCATTTCACACCTTGTTAATCATTTAAAAAGAAGATCATTAAAGAATGATCTGAGTTTATTAACCCACAGTACAATCATTGATTTTAGCATATGTACATTTGACACTGAATTGATATGTCCGATTTTTAAATAGACCTCAAATCAGAGCCACACCCTTTTTTGAACAAATGACCAGCTTTCACCACGCTCGACTGATACTGGCTCCTGAACCGCCATCTTTTCTGCTATTCCGCTGCATCACTACCAACATCAAAGCGCGATGATCCTGGCCAAACTTTGAAATACGGATCACAAATGTGTAATTACACAGTTACTAATGCCACAGTGTAACATAAAGAAATGGAATCAAAGTAATTTAACAGGTGCCAGGTTTAAAATCAGTCAGAGTGCTGGATATATGGATGCATTTTTAGCCTTTGTGTCTGTGTCTGTGTTTGTGCCTTTGTTGTTTCCCTCAGCTGCTCTGTGGTGTCCTAATGGGGCAGGAATCATAAACAGCAGCTGTGCTCGGTCAGACCACACACTGCACTCTACCAGCAAGCCAAGCTGGTCTTATGAAACCCAGTCAAAAGGTGATAGAGAGTAGCACAGAAAGAAAAAGAGCGCAATCAAAGCCATCAAATTGTTTTTTTCTGCATGTACGAGTATTTTATTCAAGTTTGAGCAGCAGTTTGTTGATTTCTCTTGTCCCTTGGTTGGTAGAGCAGTCCTGATTGTAAAAACCTCTTGCATTAATTGGCGAAAAACATAATGATTATGAGCCCCATAGGATGAATGCTAATGATTCTTTTTATCGTTTGACGTTTTGTCTGATGCCACCTCAAGGGAGACATTTTTTGCTAAAGGGTAAGTTGTTTCAACAGCTTGAAAACTGATAAATTCACGTTCCCATCACCTGGTTCATTTTTTTTTTCTTTCAAATAACTTCAGTCAGAGTCGTGATCTGAATGCACTGTTGTGCCAAACACATTTGCTTATGTTGATGAAGATTAGCTCTAAAAAATCTCTACAGGCTCCTCTTGTTAGTTTTTTCATATTATTTATTGATTGATTTTTCTTATTATTCACATGAGTACGTGTGCAACACAGCAATACCAGCACTGACAGGTAGGGGAAAAAAGACTGAGAGAGAGAAAAGGAGAAAAAAAAAGAGAGAAAGAGAAAAGACAAGTACATCATCAACTGCTGGACCAAACAGCACCTGAAAAGAACCAACTGAGACCCGGCAGAGGCCTGAGCAGCGGTAGACTACAACCCCACAGGGAACATGCCAACAACCACACCACCCTGGGTAACCTGGTCCATTAATGCATCGATGAGACAAGCAGCAACTATGCATGTTCACGTGAAATAATAAAAATTAGACCAGTCAGTTAGTCTAAAAGACCAAAAGCACTTTCCAAACATTCCAAACTTAACACACTCTAATAGACATACTTAAAAAATGACCAAACAAATATCTGTATTTTTGGAGCCATATACTGCTAATCATGTTCCTTTAAATGTAGCTGAAATGTGCAACCTGGTCAGGGTTGCATGCCCGATTGGTGGCTGGTGGTGTCATAACAACTTTAAACCGGTATCTGCTGCTACACATTGATAAAAATAGAGCAGTGAGTTTAGTCACTATTATTTGTGGTACAGATGAACAAGGCCGACAGCGTTTAAATGTCTAGTCGACTAGTTGCACACATCCCTAAGAGCAACATTGCATTGAGCTACCTCCAAATTCTTCAACTTCACCTCAAATCCACGGCTAGATGACTGAAACTTGGACACACTGAACAATCATCCCAAACATCTGCCTCACAGTTGTACGCCCCTGACAACCAGTCCCGTTGCAGTTCACATCCATGACTGTCTAGATATGATCTTTGACCATTTTTCTTCTTGAAATTAGCACCACAGTGATCTTGACCTTTGACCAACAAATTCTAATCAGTTCAGTGTTAAGTCAAAGTTAAGTTGGAAAAGTAGCGTAATTCCCTCCAGAGGATCCTGACTCATTGGAATCACACCAATGGGATGCATACGATTATAGGAACCTTGACCTTTAACCACCAACCTCTGAACAGTTAATCCTCAAGTGTCTGTACAGGCTTACAACCCCAAAAAATGTAATGCTTCTGGCTGTGGCTGTCCCCGGCATAGAGGCCTAATTATAGGTGGGCCCTCAACATCTATTTTAACAACAGCACAGTGAATGAAAGCAACATTTAGGGATATTTATATAAACTGGTTGGAACCAGCTTGGAGTCCTAACAGGAGAAACAGTGTTAGAAGTGAAGATAAGATAAATAAGGAGGATGAAGAGCCTGGAGATGTAATGGGAAGGGGGAACAAAGAAAGATTCTGCTGATAGGATGGGATTAACTGTCCAAACCAGGCTGTCATCATCAGCACAGATCTGGACACATAGAATTAGTGGTTGTTGCTACGACGACGGTAACCAGAGATACCAGCGCTACTGTTCAATCACACGGTGAGGTCAGTCGTCGCCCTTGGGAATCAGATCACCCATTATGGCCGCCCCTCTGTGGTCCATTTATAACTGTGCAACAACAAAACAGGCCCACAGGTTTTCTTGTAATGAAGAGCACACATGCCTCAGGCTCACATACATGTGACAGTTATGACCCAGGTCATAATTTTGTATAATGTATTGTTTTTGTTCCTCCCTACCTGGGGGTGGTGCTGTTGATTTTTTTTCTATGTTTTTAATTACGCAAGCTCTACGTAGCAGCTGGCTATTGGTTGACGAGTGGAAGCACCAATTTTGAACTGTGACCTGACAGGAGCGACTTGGCTTTGTCTGCTTCCTGTGTATGGTAGAGAGTAGTGCTGTGTTAACACGTGTTTTTGACGCTGAAAGAGCTTGCTAAGCAACTGTATTCATATTGTAAATACTATAAATATTATTAGTATTATTATTTTTTTTAGAGAAGCAGTCCTGGTAGGTGACAATGTTGGATGACCATGTTCATGCTGGAAGAACCTCCAATGTGGCTGAATTTTAAAAAATTCTGCAAAGAGGAGTGGTTCAAAATTCCTCTACAGTGATGTGAAAGACTCATCGGCTGTTATTGCCAATGCTTGAGTTATGAGTAGTTATTGCAGCCAAGGGTGGCATAACAAGTTATTAGGTTTAGGGGGCAATTCCTTTCACACAGGGCCAGGTAGGTTTGGATAGCTTTGTTCCCTTAACAAATGAAATCATTATTTAAAAATGACATTTTGAATTTACTCTGGTTGTCTTTGTCTAATATTGAAATTTGTTTGATGATCTGAAACATTTAAGTGCGGCAAATGTGCAAAAAAAAAAAAAACCCAACAAAATCGGGAAGAGGCCAAATATTTTTTCATGGCACAGTAAGTATCATTTATTTTGAAGACACTGTCTAAAGGAATGGGGGAGCACCATAACTTTTACAAAAATAGCTCCCCTAGACTCAACAATGAAGTCTGATTATAATAGAAATGCTAAAAAGTTTGTTGATTTACCCCTAAAGTGACTATCATGCACTGGCAGATCATTCCACATGCAGGTGCTGTCCCAGCAAAAGCGTGGTCCCGCTGAGCTTAAGCTTAGTTTTAGGCACTGTCAGAAACAGCTGAGGGACCTGGTGGGAGTATACGAGTGTAGCAGCTCGGGGGTAAGGCAGGGCAAGTCCATTTAGAGATTTAAAAGCAAATGAAAGCATTTTAAAAAGGAGCCTAAAATCAACAGCTGGGAAGGTGGGAAGTACAAATACTTTGTTATTGTACTTTAGAATTTTCAGGTATCTGCACTTTCCTTGAGTATTTATTTTCTTTTACTTTCTACATTTCGACACAATTTCCTTTACTTTCTACTTCTTACATTGTTACTTTAGGTTCAACACATTTGAGTGGAGGTACTATTTCACATCACTGCACACCTTCATACAAACTGATTTGAGTCTAAATGGAAGGAACAGTAACATATACACAATTCTATTAGTGTATCCTCCATGACCATCATCCAGTCAGATGCTGGATCTGTGTATGATGTCAATTTATGTTTTTTCATGTTGTGAAAAGTTCTGCAAAACAAACTGAGGTATACTAACATTGTGTTATTCAAAAACTCTTCAGTTCAGTGCAGGATAACCAGGTTAGTTTGCTGTACTGTGTTGAATTTACAGTAAAGCTCTGTGTTGCACTGGTGCACAGCAGCTGTGGTCATCGCGGTCAGAGTTAGGTTACATTAAGAGATTAGTTTGAATTTAAACTGATGATGCTTACATGTAGATTCATTCACTGAATTCAACATTTATACCAGCTTTATACTTTCTAGTACAAAGACAGCATAGACAGTCTACTGTCAATGTAGGGGATGGAAATCAGCCAAGACAGCTGGTGAAATACTGGGTTACATCTTGTTGAATTCAGTTGTGTAAATCCCTAAAGATCAGCACAGGTCAGATGATCACAGCACACACAGAAAATATACTGGAGCTCACAATAGAAATTATTGGGAGTTGTGATTCTTTTCCCCACACTGAGCCACTATAACCCATCCCAACGGTAGTAAATAGAGAAAAGAAGTGGGCCTAGAACTGAGCCCTGTGGGACCCCCCACACAAGTGAAGCAGCTAAGGACACAGAATCACCAATTCCTACACAGAACATCTTACGTGTCAAATATGACTGAAACTAAACTTTAAAGTGCTGATTCAGTGCTGCGCAGCGGTTAAAGCATGATTGGAAAACTTCAAGAATATTTTGTTAATTTAAAAAGACCATCAGTTGACTGTAAACTACCTTCTCGAGGATTTTTGTTATCCAAAATTATCCAAAACTGAAGGATCCAGACCAGGCTTTTTTTTTTTTTTTTGTAATCAGAGGCTGCACAACTGCATGTTTAAAATTTACAGAGACCACTACAGGATTAATGCCTGCCATAACATTTCTGAAACTGCAACAGCACCATAAGCTCATATTAATCTCTATTTAACTGTGGTAAAGCAGACGATTGGCTGTCTGGGGTGCGGGGCAGGACAACCACCATCTTTGCCATTAAAAAATGTTGATTTAAATTTTAATTCTTCACTCTTTGAGTCTATTTCTCTCTTTTAATAGATC
>VUQJ01008465.1:11615-21926 GCA_015108635.1 Andinoacara biseriatus | reverse complement strand
CTTTCATCCAGTCGTCCACAGACCACGCTAGTTTCCCTTTTGCCAGCTGTTTAGCATATTTGGATTTGTTTTTAAAAAAATACAAATTACAAAGAGATCCTATAACCTTTTCCTCTGCTTCATCTATAAAATAATGTCAGTGATCACCACTGAATTGGTCTGAGGGATTTTCATGAAGCCATTGGTGGTTTCTTCTGAATAGTAACAGCAGGAGACAGCTGAACGTGAAAAACTTTACTGCAGATAGTGTTTGTTCTTCATCAGCTGATCCTTTACCTGAGAGGTCAAACACACACGACTGCAGGCAGGACCTCCGGCCACCCCACCAGGTGCTCGTCTGCTCCGGCGACGGCTGCCTCTGTGCTCGCCAGCCCGTGGCAGCGGTCCCAGCCTCCTCTGCAGCCACAAAGGCAGAAGAGTTCACAGTGATGCCGAGCTGAGTCTGCTGCTGTCTCACTGTGAGCTGTCCTCAGGAGTCTGAGTGTACTTGCCAAGTAGGAAGAAGCACATATGCAAGTACAAACTGTGTGTACTTAGTACTGAGAAACACCCACTGAGAGGAGGACTGGATGAGTGTTAGCGCCACCCTGGCTTTGATGGGTGAGGCGGATATAAAATAAATTCATGAAGCACTGCAGAATAATTAAACAGTCAAATAATTACATTTGTGTTTACAAAAAATGAATTTATATTTTAATTAATTGATAATAAATGTAGTTAATTAATTAGTATTTAATGAATTATACTTTTAATTAATTATTTAATGTATTAATGCATTTCATTTTGGCAGTTTTAGCCCTCCATACATGTTCTACTGCCGCTCTATTTTCCTCTCTGTGTTCTGCTACGGCACCTTTCAGAGTCAGCAGGTTATTACCTTGTGTTTCTGTTTGGCGGACAGAATCGGTCATCTGCATCTGCCGGCTGCGGGCATAGACATTTTTAATGCTGCTGGACGACTGCAACACGAAGCAGGAAACACTGCTATGAAAACAGGAAGTGTGCAGAGTCCTCACCATCCAGTGCGCGATGCTCAAAGGGCAGTTTGTAGCCGTGGCTGCTGTAACTTTCAAACTGCTGAATTCTCTGACATCAGCTTCCTATTAATCCAGACTTTCTCTAAGGCGGCATTAGCAGGCTTGTTTCCCAGGTAGATACTAAACACTTGTTGGTCAGTGATGGTCGGTGAAAAACACATCACAAGAAAAAATGATTTTTGCTTTGATACTGTTGACCATCACATTTTATTAGCGCTTAGAGCATGAGATTAGAGCATGCCATAAGTATTAAAGGTACTGCACTGCAGTTAATCCTATTTATCAAATATACTCCAATTTGTTTGTGTAAATGGGGAGTCTTCTTCACACACTAAGGTTAATTATGGAGTTCCACAGGGTTCTGTGCTAGGATGAATCTTATTTACATTATACATGCTTCCCTTAGGCAGTATGATTAGAAAGCATTGCATAAATTTTCATTGTTATGCAGATAATACTCAGCTTTATCTATCCATGAAGCCAGATGTCACAGATCGATTAGTTAAATTTCAGGAATGTCTTAAAGACATAAAGGCCTGGATGACCTCTAATTTCCTGCTTCTAAATTCAGATCAAACTGAAGTTCTTGTGCTCGGCCCCACAAATCTTAGAAACATGGTGTTTTACCAGATAATTACTCTGGATGGAATTACCTTGGCCTCCAGTAACTCTGTGAGAAATCGAAATTCTTTGCAATGGCTACAGTGATTGGGTCAGAGGTCAAAGAATCCCCTGAACACCTATCTGTCTGTCCATCAGGTCCAGTTAAAGCTCCTCTCCTTGGTTCTGGTTTCCATACCAGCGTTGGTAAAGAGTCCCGAGCTCAGACGCTTCAGAATGGTGAGTCCTGTGGGGTCCTGGTCCTGCTGTTTGGTAGATGCTGCGTGTCCAGGTAAGCTTCAGGTGTAATGCAGCTCTGTGTGTGCAGGTAAGCGGCAGATCCAGCAGCTGGGCAGTCAGTTGCAGCTCAACCAGCACTGCCTGGACACCGCCTTCAACTTTTTTAAGCTGGTCGTCAGCAAACACCTGACCCGAGGCCGCAAAACCGAGCACGTCATCGCTGCCTGCCTCTACCTGGTGTGTCGCACCGAGGGCACGCCACGTATCCTAGCAACCGCTCTGACCCACTGAGCATGTGTGATTTGAAGTGAGATAGCCAGTTTCTAGAGACAGACCCTAAACACAACATTGATCCAGTGAGACCACGATGGCCTGCAGCTAAGTAACAGCTGATGGGGTTTTTGTACCTGCAGCTCAGGTGTGCAGCTTGTCTCTTCTGCACAGGAGCATTAGGACTTAAATAAAAATGCTTTTAAAACGCTGAGAGGATAAAGGCTTAAGTCACACCAGGCTGGTAAATCAAATATTAACACATACTGTATCCTGAGGAGTATAAACCATCAGAGCTGCAGGTGGACATGCTCCAGCTGTCAGGCAGGTAGAGATTTGTCACATTTATCCATAACCAGCAGCACTGAGGTGTTCATGACCTGAAATGTGCTGCAGATGTTCTGCTGTTGAAGAGAATCAGAAACATCTGGAACAGGTAGCAGGCGTCAGAGCTGCTGAGTACAGGAGAAATCACTGACACCTGCCTGCAGGGACAAATCAGCACAGAGTGGTAAAGAATCCTTTTACAAAGTCCTGGATCCAGATCGTGATCCGGACTACCACCAAAATGTACTTAGCTGTTCCTTGTACCACTCCCAACAACTCCAGACATTTTCATTAAAATCTGCTCATAATTTTTTGTTATCCTGCTGACACCTGTAGGTGTAATCCACCTATAGGTGGGCGAGGTAACGAGAATTTAACTGTAATTAATAAAAATATACAGGAAGCGTGTTCAGTCTTTGAAGACACGGCCTGAGAATTTAACTCTTGATTAATGACTGTTATAATATCTGAACTCAAGAAATCTGCTCCTAGCACATTTAGCAAAACTAAACCTGAGATGAAGGATTTTAAACACAAACTGAAATTAAAGCCACAAGCGGCGATGATCAGGCCCTCGCACCCGGCACGTGTCGACCCCCAGCGCGCGTCGAGCCATTGCGCACACGGAGGTTGTCGCTGAGGGGAAGATAGCTGGCTCACCTGGAGGCTCTCAGCCCAACAGGCTTCTCGTTCTTTGCGTCGTTTGGCCTCCAAACATCTCCCTTGTCCGCTAGGTGGCGTCACCGAGCGCTCACTAATTAAAGTGACTTGACGCTGTATGTAATGCCTACACGCATCAATAAAATTGTAATGATCACAGGATGATAATTTTCTGTACTGCTGATTTCCTGTCACCACTAGGTGGCGTTTTGAGTACGATACAAAGCTGGTAGATGGGTGTGTCCAGACTCATTAACACTCACTAAGTCTGTGACTAAAATCTCGTATTCAAAGGGTTGCTACGGCAACACGGTTTGAGGTTCTGTAAAACTCTCCATATCTTCTGATGAGCTTCCTTTGTAGATGACCTGGAGCCATTTTGGTCTCACTGGGTCAAATGTAGGAGAAGATGATTCAAAAACAAGGCCTGAAAATTGCAAAAAATTCCACAAAAATGACACCATAAACTGAAGAAGGCTGACCTCCTGTTGGGTTTTGGGTATGGGTCCAAAAGACTTTTCTGTGCATCTTAGGATGTTACATGACCCTGTACAATTTCAGATACACAGAGCAAGCACAGCCCTGGGGCTGATGTTTTAAACCTTACTAGGGCTTGAAACTGAAAAAAGTCCAAATTCAGAGGGTTGCTACGGCAACACCGTTCGAGATTCTATAAAACCTTTCAGAACTTTTCTTGCCCTACATGTCTAGAATATGTGGAGCCATTTTGGTCTCACTGGGTCAAAAGAGATGATTCAAATAGCAGGCCTGAAAATGAAGATGGCCAACTTCCTGTAGGTTTTTGGTTATGGGTCCGAGACTTTGATTGTATGTCTTAGGATGTTACATTAGCATGCACAGTTTCAGATCTGTAGATAAAATGTAGCTCCGGGGCTACGCAAAAAAACATGGTATTTCATGATATTTCCAGGCTCCACTAGGTGGCACTCTAACATTTAGGAACTTCATGCATATCAATGTGTTCAGGGCAGGGGGCTTATCAAACCACTGAAGTTTGACGCAAATTAGGTAACGTGGCTCTGAGTTACAGCCCTTTTTGTCTTCATGGCGAAACATCAAACTTTGCCATCCTGCCAGGGTCACGCCCTTTGGCGAAAACATACAGCTTTGAAAACCATGTAAGACCAACTCCTTAAGGCTTTCCAGGGAAAATTTGAGATGGTTCTGCTCAAAAACCTTGGAGCTGGACCTCAAAGTGTAAAACATGACATTTCCTGTTCCCACTAGGTGGCGCTGTGACTTCTATCAAATATTAAAATATGTATGTGTTCAGGGGCGAAGGCTCATCCAACTGAGCAAGTTTGATCCAGATTGGATAATGTAGGTATGAATGAGAGCCAATCAAAATTTCATGGGAAATGATCACAATTCACGGGGGCATACGGCCACGCCCCTTTTTCAAAAAGTCACCATTTTTTAAATTTAGACTCCCCCTGGTGTCTAGATTACGCAAACCAAATATAACTTCTAAAACCTCTCAGTTATTAGAGAAAGTATAAGTATAAATCACCCTTTTAATTATTTTTTGTTCGTCTGGACATCTTACATACATGTACCAAATTTCATACATGTACCTGAAACACAGCAGTGGGAATTAAACAGAGGACACAGCCAGGCTTCAGTCTGACCTTTCACCTCCAAACCTGCTGGTTTTCCTCAGCTGGACCTCAGACATGCTGCTGGACCTCAGCGACCTGCTGCAGGTAAGACTCACCTGTCCTCAGAGATCTCAGTAGACTGTCCAGGCGTGACCTTTGTGTTCTGTGTCCAGGTGAACGTCTACATCTTGGGAAAGACCTTCCTGCTGCTGGCTCGTGAGCTCTGTATCAACGCTCCCGCCATCGGTGAGACATTTATTCTTTTTATTTATTTAAAATGTGCAACACTCCAAAAACATTCTACAAATCACTTCCACTGGGATAAAAAGCTTTAGGAGGAACATATGCTGCCATCATCCAGATGTCTTTTAAAGGGAAGGTCCCACCAAAAAAGAGAAAGTAGGCCTCAAACTGCTGAAGAGCAAAAAAGAAGTACTTTATTAAACTATCACATTTATCAGTTTCAGCATTTCACTGTCTAGAACACTTTTCTATTGAATACAGGCTTTAAGTAATTTTTATGTCATACCATTCAGATGCTTATTTCCATTTTACACATATTGTAAAACTCATCATCCACAACACAAAAAAACAAATTGAAAATCCTCTTGGTGTGAGACCACTGAGGACAAGCAACAATGAAAGAAGCAGAAGTTCAGGTTTGAAATAAATAAACTGTAAGCAGTAACTCCTCCTTCAGGCGCTGCAGCTACAGAACTTCACCTGTCAGGTGGCGCTGTAAGGCCTGAAGTTTGGCTTTATAGTGACTTCTAGTAGCAGGAAACAACTTCCTTCATTCATCACCTCAAAGAATCTGCAGCACTCCGTTTCACAAACAATTAATATTCACCAAAAACTTCTAACAAACCGGCCAGCAGTCAGCTCCAGTTCCACGGCACAGTCCCGTCACCGTGTCTGGTCTCAATCAGAGCTCCAGGCTCTGACTTCCTGCCTGTGTTTGAGTCCTTCAGTCTAGGTTCTGGTTTAGCAGTAGAAGATGAGTTCAGGGATCTGCCCACCCTGTACCCCGGTGCCGTTGGTACTGTCTGATGAGCACTGGAACTGGAAGGTCACTTTCCCACACTGCACCTCAGTCATCCCCTCCTGGCCGAAGTAACTCAGCTCGTTTCCGTCCAGGACGCCACTGACCGTGTAGAAGGTGTCCTGCTCTACCTGCACCGGGTGCTCAAACCACACCGTGAAGGTGCTGCTCGAACCGTCTGACAGGAACTTGGTGAGGTTCTGGGCCAGAACTGTTCCCTGCCTCTTCAGTTCGATCCTCACCATGTACTCGGCCTTCCTGCCACTGGACCCGTACAGACCGAGTCCAGCCACAAAGATCCTGCGGTCCACGGCAAACTGGATGCTGTCACAGCGCCCCCTATATCGCCACTGGTTGCTGCGGTAGGCTGAGGACTGGAAGCGGTGACACCTCTGTGGCACCAGACCCGTCCGATTCACCACAGGGAATTCCAGTCTGGGTTTTTTGGTGGCTGTGAACCACAGGAAGACATCGTGAGCCTCTTTGAGTGTCAGCACTTCCGACTGTGCCGCCCCGTCTGCAAACTCCTGCAGCGTCATGGAAGGGAATCGAATCAGGTACAGGGCCTTACCCAGCACCGCACGCTGATTCCCGGGAGTCACCGTCAAGCCCTGTCGCCGACACTCTGCCGCCGCCCAGCACAGCACTGCCTGAAACACCACAATCTCACGGGTGTTGAGCGTTTCTCTCTGCAGGATGATCTCCAGTGTGGGCGAGTCGATCTCACAGAAGCCTTCAGACCGCAAAGCGAGCTCGGCCTGAGCATCGATCACCTCCCAGCAGTGCTGCGTCAGCTCCGGCTCCTCGAACAGCCGGCTCTGAGACAGCAGCACGCAGGCATTTTTTGCCTCCAGGCTCGTCTCCAAGAAGGCCACGCATGCCCTCGCCAGGGCGGGGACAATGTATTTCTTAGCAGCGTAAAGCGTTGCGAGTACGGTGTCGGCCTCCAACTCAATCTCATCGCTGTACAAGTACCTGAGACAAAGCACGGATAAGGTGGTCATGTTGCAACATGTGGTATAACATGCATCCACAACCGACTGCACTGGGTCCATTTACTGCCACTATGGAGCAGAAACAGAAGTTACCTCTAAATGTCATGAACATGACGGACATGACACCATGATTCTGGTCTTAACTCCATCCTGTCTGGTCTCGAGTTCCACCAAAACTACACCACCTGCCTTGTTCTCCTGTCCTTCAGCCACCTGTTGAATACCTTTTTGATTCCAAAGTCCTGGTCCTAGAACTGCAGTCTCTGAAGCTGAATTCCTTCTGCCCACCCCACAGGGTCTACAGCCTTCAGGGGTCCTCCCCACCCAAAACTCCCTACCTTCAAATCCGTTCCAGTTTTGACAAAGATTTCATGGTTATCGTCTTAACTCTGCTTTCCTGATGTTTTCTTACATTTTATCATATTTTTTTACTGTCTGCAAGTTTGAAGGACACCAATAAAAAGAAAGTGTTCTTGTTGTTTATTCATTTCTTTTCTGTCTTCTCAGACCCAAGAGGTTCCATTTATTTTGGAGAAAACTGGGTTCTCCCTGCTCCATGATAGCCCCTAAACCCCCTTCAGAATACTAAATACTGGTTAATGCAGGCACCCACATACATATGCCACATTGCGGTGCGGGTGGCGCAGGCTTGAGTCCCAGCCTGTTGCCAATTTGCCCGTGTGTCTTCCCCCATATCTTTCCCTAATTTCCTGTATCTCCTCTACTGCAAATAAAGCTGCTGTGGCCAAAAAAAAGAATACCGAAACACTATACAGGACCCGAATCCTTGTAGTTCTGTGAAGTCTTTCTCCCTCTGGCTCCTGAACCTGTATCCTAGACTAGTGAGGCCTGCTAGAAGGGCAACTGTAACTCCACATGGGACAGATGACAAAGCGACTACTTCCAGGACTCAGCTAGCTGCTAATTCACTAATAGTAGTCCTGGTCTTGAGTTTAGACTCACTTTAAGAGGATGAGGAAAGCAGCTGGCTCAACGTCAGGGATGTGGATCACCGACTGTCCCTCTGCCAGATCTCCATAAAACATGGCTCCAAACACTGAGCTGCCCACCGCCAGGACATACTGTAACACAAAGGAATTCATCACAATATGGACCACAAGATCAGGGGGACCGGGTTCTGCACCCAAGTATTAGTGGCACCAGATTCTGTACCTTATGAGCAGGAACAGTCTGAGTCTCTCCTGGAGAACCAACAATGAAGTGGACATCAGCCATCTGCTCGTTGTTGAACATCAGAGCGTTCCTGCAGGCAAACAACGACAACAAGTTGGTGTTCATTATTAGCGCTAAACAAACAGCTGAGATTCAGTCTTCACAGTCATAATCAGAAATACACAACAACACAGAATTCACCGATGGACCTGACAGAGAGCGAGAACTGTAGGATCGACCTTCCAATCACTTAAACGCCCTTAAAAACAAAAGGAGTCACTTCGAGGAGGTCAGTGGGTTGGACAGTCAAGCATCAGGTCCAAGGGACCGTCCAGGAATGGTGATGCTATTTTATGGAGATCTGATTGGTCAGTAGATGGTGATTTCATACCTGGTGGTTGCTAATCTGGCATAAGCTACCATGGCGATTTACTCTGGTAAGAAGTGATCCACATTTGTAGAACATAAAAACTGTGTGACAAGTTACCTGGATAAGCTTTCAAGTACAGAGGCTTTACCTGTCTGTTTGCTGGCTGTTTACCCGTCAGCTCGTTGCTGTTTACCTCTCATTGTTTGCTTGTTGTTGTTTACCTCCTGACTATTTCTTGTTGTTGTTTACCTCTCTGTTTGCTTGTTGTTGTTTACCTCGCTGACTATATCATTGTCATTTACCTCTCTGTTTGCTTGTTGTTGTTTACCTCGCTGACTATATCGTTGTTGTTTACCTCTCTCTGTTTGCTTGTTGTTGTTTACCTCGCTGACTATATCATTGTCATTTACCTCTCTGTTTGCTTGTTGTTGTTTACCTCGCTGACTATATCGTTGTTGTTTACCTCTCTCTGTTTGCACGTTGTTGTTTACCTCTCTCTGAGGGTGGGGTGGGCAGCCTGCCAGCTGTCGCTTTCCTCTGGGTTGCTGTCGTTGCTGTTTGGCTGCAAGGCGGCGTCTCCACAAATGTTCTCGGCGGTCAGCTGCGGGTCGCTCACCTGGATGAAGCTCTTCTTCACTTCCAAAACCTCGACCTCCTCACCATGAGGGAGGTTGGTGGAGAACAATTCGGCCGCCATCTCCTCCTCAGAGAGTGGGCAGTCAACACGTCACAGCATGGCAGCCTCCTGTGGGCCAGAGAGTCGGAGATTATAATCCCCAGAGATTAAATCCAGATTATCGGACAGCAGAACGTTTCCTCTGTCCAGAATCACAGAAGTCAGACAGCTGCTCCACTCTGAAATCATTCTTGGCATTTTAATGCAAGTCTGTTCAGGTGTGTTTACCTGAGCTGCTAATGTTTCATCTATCTTTGCGTCAGTCTTTCAGTCTGGTTATTGATCACTAGCATGAATCCTGCCAGTGAAAACCACCTTCATCCATCAGAGGCTTTGGCTGTGCCTGTTGTTCTTATAAAAACGTCATCAATGTAGTCGATAAACCACGCCTACCACGACTGCTTCAGGACTGCGAGTTTAGCTCCGGTTCGAGTCCGTTAAATATCGATCAATAATCACAGCTCTCCGTCCCGATCACCTTCCAGCATCTCTTCCTCGCTTCTTACCGTCGTACCTGCGGCGGATTTATCAGCCGAGCCGTGCCGGTCCCGGTGCGTGTGTCACGGAATGTCGGTTTGCAGGGTACATGTCTGACTCCTGCCGTTCCTCCGTTCTTCCACCGTTAACGTTAAAAACAACCACACTGCTACTGCATAGCTCCGTCAGCCATTTTAGGTCTAGCTGCTTCTTCCGCCCACACCACCGCTGTGCGCAAGCAGAGGGAGACAGAGCGCGGGAAACGACAGAGCTACTGCGCAGCCGCAAACGTTATGTTACGTATGTTACAAACACACGGATCGATATTTGTTCATACTAATATATATATATTTATTTATTATTATTATTAATTTTTTTCTGTATGTGTCTTCACGTTGCTGTCCTGGTTCGGTGTTGATATAAATTTTTCTGAATGGTCTTACATATTTTAGGAGAATCTGAGCAGTTGAAAGATGATATTGAATTAACAGATTGATTTATTGATGTTTTTTTTTGGTCCTGTCTCTCTGAATTGAATTATTGTTTTTAGATTTTTGTTGATGCCACAATAATAAAGTGGATTATTCTCGCTCTGTAATGAACCATGACCCCATGTTTACCTGAGGATAGATATTAACAGCAGAGCACTCTTCCTCCTCCTCCTCTTCAGACCCCTGCCTGTATATTCCTCGCTTTGCTCACATGTTGGAGTTCGGGGGGAAGACACACGAGGTTTCAATGACAGCTCTTCGTCTCGTTCAGAGGATGAAAAGGGACTGGATGCACACAGGACGCCGACCCTCTGGACTCTGTGGAGCAGGTACA
>VUQJ01008463.1:39458-63505 GCA_015108635.1 Andinoacara biseriatus | reverse complement strand
GCGTCCCCGGGGGGGGGGGGGGGGGGGGGGGGAGGGGGGGGGGGGGGGGGGGGGGGGGGGGGGGGTTTACAAACGTGGACACCCACACAGGAAGTGACATCAGCTGCCGTTTTGCAGTACCACAGCGTGTTGCTTAGCAACCTACCCAGTGTACTGCAGTGTGTAAATGTTAGCTTAACCACTGTTCTTCGCTGACCACAATATTAATGTTACAGAAATACTGGCATACGCTTCTATAGAGGAAAAAAACAAAACAAAAGGTTTGCATGATTCATAATGTTTACACTGCAAAGCAATGCAGCACGCTACTAAAGCATACTACTACTACTACTACTACAGCTTACTACTACTACTACAGCTGCTGAGGCGTTTAATTTCTACTCTGATGTCCCGCCAATATTTTCTGCAGGCTGTGACGGCCCATAATTCTTCACACTGATGTCAGCTCACCGCTGTTCTACTGCTGTTACACAAACTGCGCACAATGTTTGCTGCAGGCGTACGCACTAAACACACACACATCCCACTGCTCTGCACATTCAGTCTGAGGTTTGGGGTTTGGGGTTGAAAGGTCAAAGGTCACCTTCTCGATCTGTCTTTGCTTGCTTAGTTCCTCCTGCTGTTTCTCTTTGGCCTTATCCTCCTCCTTCTTCTTTTCCACCGCCTTACGGTCCTGCACGACAAAAATGAGGAAACATGCAGAACCACACGTGAGCGAGCAGCGATTCCTACGTGACTCTGCGCTAACTGCAGGATGACTGAGAAGTCTCACCATCTCTGAGTGTAACGCGATCTGCTTGGCCAGACCGATGCTGTCACAGATCTGAAAACGCATGAAGAGCACAAACGATCAGACAGAAATAAGCGTTGCACAGCAAGTCAAACACACAGACAGACACACAACCTTCTCTCCGTCGTTGTTGGATTCAAAGATGTAGCAGACGGCTCGGCTGTCACCGCGTCCGCTCGCCGACTGCAGCACGAAACCAAACAGCCTCCTGTTGTCCTGATGGGACGAACACTGCGCCACAGTGGAGAGCGGGAACTGCAGCGGGACACAGGGGGCGCCAGTGAGCAAAGACAGGCCTGACACTTAAGCTCTTACAAACAAGGAGAAACTGGGGTCACCTTACCCTGAGACGCGTAACCTGTGTCTGAGGATCAATGAGCCTGAAATATAAAAGATGCACTTTAATATTAAAGGATAACTGCAGTTTATTTGAACCTGCCATTGTTTTCCCGTAGCTCCTGTGGTCCCGGCTTGCTTTGCAAAAGCACGTCTGCGTGTGCCTGACCAACTAAGCCAAGTGATGCCTCTATGAGTTAATCACACAACAAACGTCACTCAACCACACAGTTGCTGCAGTTCATACTTGAGACAGTCGCAGGTGACCAGCAGGTGGGACTCGGTCATCCTGAAGATGTTGTGGATGGCTCTGGCAGCCAGGATCTGCCTCATGGTCTCAGAGATGACATCCACCGACTCGGCAGTCTTCACCTCCATGGAGCCCAGGAAGCGAACGATGAAGAGCTGGTGGAGGATTGAGTCTGCAAAAGGCCAGAGAGCCAAAATGAGGCAGTGCAGGATGAAATCCAGAAAACAGGAATGAAAAACCAAAAACAAATAAATGTAACTTATTCACCTGCGTAAACATGTTCTAAGCCACAAAAAAAAAAATCATTTGCAATCACATTTATTCTGTTACCCTCCGCTGTGTGGGAATCAATCTCGCACACTTTTCATAAAATCAACGAAAAAAAAACGTCTGGAAAAACACACCGAGGCAGCTCTCTGAAGCACCGATAAATAAATGATATTTTAAGATATTTGCTGATCAATATGCAGAATCTGAGCAGACTTTGGTTGCATGCAGGTGACCAACCAAAGTAGAGAGCAAAAGATGGATCGCCTTCCAAATGTAAAGCCATCAGCTGATGACAGCTAAACTTCATTAGCATTTTCCCCATCTTTATTTGTAACTAGTGGAGCCTGCAGCAAAAAGGCTTCTTCTTTAAACCTTTGGTTTGGAGCTTTTTAAGAAGCTTAGGAGAGACTGAAATGGGGGCAGATATGTTGTCAACAGCTTGGAACCAAATCAGGCTACATACACTTTTTGACACACAAATATCTGGCTTTGTTGGATATTTCACAGTAAACAATCTGAGCAGAAACCCAATGATAACATTTACAAATTTCCAGTTGTTTCTATGAACTGTGTTTGTTTTATTGTGGATACTTCGGGTACTCAATTTTACGAGTTTGTTTTGGGTATTATTCTTTCTCACTACTGGACATTATTCACTTTAATCAGGAACATCTGTTAATGCCTATTAAGGGACTGAGGCTGAAAATTAGCCTAATGCTACATACACATGAGCGACACATCAGACCTCTGCAGGTGTTCATATTCATCCGTGCGCGTGTTCAGGAATAACCCAATAAATTAATATATAATATTGGTAATATTAGACATGAGACAGACATGAGTACCTTCACTGTCCTCTGCTGTGCCGTCTCCTGATTCCCCAAATGGATTACTTCTTCTGAGGAGACACACAAAAACACAAAGTCCTATTTCCATCACTTCCGATGACAGATTTGTGTTTCAAATCATTAGTTGCTTTTTGTTCAGTTGTTGCAAACACAGAGCCTGTAAACACCACATGTGGGCGGGGCACCTTGGTCTGCAGCACATGTGGCAGAGAATATCTGAGCAGAGCCAGGCGGCGTCTCTACGCCAAGCTGCCAGCGAGTTTACGAAACACGTGCTGCAAAGTTTAACAATAAGTTCATCGTTTTCCCTGACAGACGCGTACCTGCCGGACTGTGGCGCCGTCTTGCTCTGTCCTGAGTTCTCCTCGCTGACGGGGGAAATGATGTCAAACTGGATGGGTGTTTCCGGGGCAACCAGGGCATCCAGCGAGAGCACAGAAAGAGCAGGCGACGGCTCGGAGCCCACGGAGCTGATGCTGCTCGCTCTGCCCGTTCGCCCCTTACTGGGTTGGAGACGAGAGAGAGAAAGAGGAAGATGACGGCGTGCTGAAATCTGACCGGGCACCTTCAATAAATCTTACCTTAGTTGCTCGTGGAAGTGCTTGTATGAATGCGTGAATGTAAAATGTGTTGTATAAGCGCTTTGAGTGCTCAGAGAGTAGAAAAGCGCTATAAAAGAACTAGTCCATTTACCATTGGAGATTACAAGGATGCTGATCATCATCATCCTCACTTAAAGCCGACTTTGACAAAGTCTGAGCCTCAAACAGGTCTCACACACACTCACACACACACACCTGGGTCTCATGCTCTCGTGTCTCTGCTGGAAGGACGGTGATGGAGTCACAGCTTCGAGAGCTGATTGGTTCACTCTGGCTGCAAGCTCCTGCCAACAGGAAGACATCACTGTGAGCATCAGGCAATTCACACCTTTCCAAAATAAAAGGTAGTTCCTTCTGTAAGTGTCATGCTACTTTAATTTATTAGTGCACCGTGTTTCTACAGTGGACAAACCTTCAGCCGTCATTAAACATGTGAGCTTGTTTCCTGATATGCAAATACACTGTTACAGTGGTGTATGCTCACGTTCAACAGTTATGCAGGTATGTGCAAGTAAGCACAGTGAAGCAGAGTCAGGCTCTCTTTTGAAGAAATGGTCTGAAAATCTGCGCCCTCTGCTCCAAAATATACATCCCTGGATAGACTACACCTGAAACAGCTGAAAATAAATACAAGGGAAGTGTAAGCTGAGGAAGAGCGCAGGCACAAACCTCTGCATTTTCACTCAGGTAGATCCTCCTGGAGATGTTGTTGATGGTGGCGATCCACTGTAGGAGAGAGACGGTGTCAGGAAACAGCAGCTCACGCAAATCAGGAATCGTAACGACAGAAAAACTTTTTACCTCCTCGCAGTCCTTCCTGCTCTCCGCCTGCAGCGTCACCACTCTGACGGGACACAGAGGGGAAAGTTAGGCTTATTGTGACCTGAAAACGAGAGGAACGGCGAGCGCGCCGAAGAAGACGAATACAAAAAGGACCGCTCACTTTTTCCCGTCGAAGGAAGTGACCTGAAAGCAGAATCGGCGGTCGTCACAGTCCACGGCCATGACAGAGCAGTTATCGAGGTCTGTGACCAGCCCCCCTGCCACCTCGCCCCGGCCCTGCTGCATCAGGTTGCCACCCTGCGTAAAGAAGTACTGACGCTCCCAGGACGACGACACCAGGCCCGTCTTACTGCGAGACAGGAGAAGTTTCACAGGCTTTACTGCAAACAACAGCAGTACAGATGAATAATAAAAGAGTTTCTGCGGCTTACTTGCGGATGTACAGGTAACCCTGCTTCCTGGTCAGGTTGCGACAGACAGGTGAGTGGGCGGGGTCAGGGTCACATGGTGCATAAAGGACGTCACAAGCCCTTTCCATCTCCTGGATGGTCTGCTGCATCTTGCCCACCTCCTCCTCCATTTCCCGGCGCACACTACGCACACATTCACATATTTATAGTCACTCACTGCTGATGTGAATGAATAGTAATGAATTTACAGTTGCAGCGTTCTTACTTCTGCACACTGGTTCCTATAGTTCCCAGGAACTCTTCCCACTGCTGGGTGAGATTTTCTGAGCCCAGCTTGAAGAAACTGATCTGAGAACAAAAACAGATCCATCAGCAGGCTGATCGCAGCTCAGGACCATCTAACGGTCGTTTCCTTCTGCACCGCAGCCCGGCTGCAGGCTGAGGTTTCTCTCTGTTACCGCTGATTAGTTTATGTTGTTGTTCTAAAGCAGCTGAGGAGCTCACACACAGAGAAACAGGAAGTGACTACAGGAGAAATCAGCAGTTGTAAATGATGCCGTCAGCTGTGTTTTAGGTTTATGACATTTCAGATTTCAGAGGCTGGTCTGTTATTTTGAACGCTGTGAGATTGTTGAGTGTCTGATGAATCACAGCACTTAACTGTTACAAAGAAATATCCATCTTTTTTTTCCTTTTCTTAAATGCCACTAAAACAGGCTTTGAGCATCCACAATATCCCATAATCTCTGCATTCACTGTGATCGGCATCATGTCACTCTTCTGGTCTTAAACCTCCAGTGCAAACTTTGCCCCTCAGTCTGTGGCTGAACAGTGTTTCTTAGAAAGGTTACCCATGAAGAGCATGAGGACTATGAGGAGCATGAGGACTTGCTGTCATTCATCTTTGAGGCACTGCAGTTTCACAACAACATGAACATCATCCACCATCAGATTATTAATTTTTCCTTTTCCTTGAATTTTCCTTCTTATCCTTCTTTGACCTTTTGGCATTTTCCACCTGCAGCTCTGAGTTTCTTTCCGATCATGCACTTTTCCTGGATGCTTCCCAGGTCTTTGTGGTTAGAGTTCCTCCCTATTCGCGTCTCATCACAGTGACTCAGTACCAGCGCGCCTGTGTGGGAATGTCACATAAAATTCCTGCAGTCCAGCTTAAAATGCCTGTCAGAACAGCTCTGTAGGACTATTAAAGAATTCCAAAGTCCCCAAATTCCTAGAATTCTGCAGGGGGATGAACACGTGGCCAAATTAGGATGTGATATGTATCACACACAGTAAAGTGGGTGGGGCCTGGGACCTGGCTCGGATGGAGATGCCGGGTTTCAGGTGTGCGTACCTGCGCCTGCATGTATCCCAGCAGCGGCTCCAGCATAGCGGTCTTCTTCTTGTACTGCAGAGTGTTCAGTGAGCAGAAGTAGTGCATCATCGTCTGGTGCTGCTTCTTGCGGGAAGTGTAGACATCCTCCACCACCTCTGCCCGTAACTGCAACACACAAGAGTCTTATTTCAGTAAAAAGCCAGATAACAATATTCCTTCAGATAATATCATTTGGTCTTCATTTTAGCAGGAACATGAAACTAACCTTCTGGCCTCACAGCTGCATCTCCACACTATCATCACTTCCTGTAACTAATTAAAACTCTGCAGACCAGTGAGGTGACTTGTATAGAAATAAACTGCTTGGAAGGAAATCGGTTTAATTAATCTAATAAGACATTTGGCATAAATTAACTGAGTGATTTAGAGGGAAAATAGAGAAAGCATTCAGCTCTTTCAGTTCTAAGTCATCCTGCTGAACATGCAAAAATAACAAAAATTATCTCAATAAACTGATACTGTATTTAAATTTTAAAGAAGAAGCTCCTGTTATCAGCTCAGCTCTCCTGCCTAAACAAAGCTTCTAAGCTTTAATTCTATTTTAACTTTGAATTTATTTATTTTGAGGAACAAGCTTCACCCAGAAGGTCAATATCTAACTTATGAAGTAATGACTGGTGGACCTAAAGCTGTTACCTTGTCGTTCTCCCTCCTCTTGGACAGGCGACTGTATCTGTTAATGGCCACATCATGATCTGCACAAAGAAACAGACCAAAGATTTTTAAACTTGGCTTTTAATGCAGGTTAGAAACCATCAAACACACTAAAAGCCTTTAAAATGCACATTATAATTAAGTCTTAGTCATTTAAATTCACAATTATAAACAATTTAGTTTCTATTTAAACCTGTTTTGATTCGTTTTTCTTTCTTATACGAGTCAGGAGCTTTATTTCTTTTGCATTCCTGGGTTTGTGGAAAATATCTAAAGTATTTCCAGGATCACATTTAAAGATTTAAATGAGAAGCTTTAAACATGAATAACATCAGATGGTGTCTCGTTTTCACTGAGAGGACGTTTTTCTAACGATTTCAAACCATAGAGCTCTGTGATATTCAGGGTTCAACACAACACCATCCTTTAATTCGATACAACAAGCCCAGTTTGGGTCATAATTTTAGAGCCAGATACTGATTTTAATCTGAAATGACAGTCTGCTGTCTAAAGTCCTGCAGCCTTTAAAGCTTTAACTGCAGGACAGGCAGTGTAGATGTTTCCTCAGCACTGTAAAGTGCTCCTATAGGTGTAACGTGTAGGTGGTACTTTTGTCCATAAGGTGTGCAGACTGTAGTTTATGAAGTACAGCTTACCATCACTGGCTATTTGGAAGACTTCTTTAAGAGTGAGGATCTCTGGTGAGACAAAAAAACTCACATTAGAGTGCAAAGTGTATTTCTGCCACGTCTGTACGTGACATTATTAACGTCTCTAATGAAGCTTAAAAGAGGGGTGGAAATTATATGTCAGAGAAGCAATTTCTACCCTTCAGGTCTCTCTCTTTAAACTGAGTGATGGGGAACATCATGGCGTCAGCAAGCTGGGTGGACAGCACAGCATGGCAGGAGCTGAGCTGGAAGGGGAAAGAGAGCGGGGAGGTTTACGGGATCCTGAGCATCAATCAAATGAACAGAAACAAAAGCACGGTGCTTCCTACTCTTTTTTTTTATTATTTTGTATATTTGCTTGTTTGGGACATCCAGATGGATAAAATAAACTCACCTCATCAATGACTTTAGCGAACTGCTGCAGAGTCGAGCTCATCACCTCATCATCACCCCCGAGAGGAAAACGCTGAAGACAACAGCAACGGCACATGAGTGTTACTAAAACCGCTAATATTTCCTATCTTAGTAAAGAATGACGCTGATCCAAAGTTGTTTCTAGAAGACTCTCACAGAGGTGCAGATGTGTGTGCAGTCACAGATTAGAGCAGAACGGTCATTGTTAAAGCATCACGGTTTGGGTGATCAGCGTGACGGATGGTGTTACAGCTGGCCTTTTTTAGGGCCTGTGGCCATTATTATAATGAAGATAGGTTGTTATAACAATGAGGCTCTTATTATACGGTGTGGTCTGTGGCTTGTGTGATAAGGCTGGAAGAAGTGTCAAAAGCTGCAGTTCTCCCAGCTGACCACTTGAGGCTGACGCAGAAAATGTCAGAATAGCGGCTCAGGAAAGGTCAAAGCCTCTTAAGGAAACGAGGGAAACTCAAAAGAAATATCAAATTATTAGCTAGATTCTTGTTTTGTTTGCTTATATTAAAAGTTTAATTAACAAATCGTTGTCTCTATCCAAACACTCCTGAGGTGCAGCTGAGAGTAAAAAACAGTCCAAACTCTGTCAGCTCCAATTAAAAGATCAGTGTTGCCGTTTCACAGGTGTTACAATAAAATTTAACATTCAGATCCTCCAGGAAAAAGTTTAGCCGAGTTAACAGTTAACGGTGAATACCAAATTTGAAGACCAAATTTCAGCCAAAAAAACAGCTGAGACGAGCCATCCACACCACGAGGTTAGTCATTAATATGCTGCAGCGTGGTTTGCATTACTTGCCACGAAAACGTCCTGATTCTAAGTTTAATGTCCACACTGAAATCTCGGTCGGCCTGAGAGTTATTCATTTCTGAAGCGTTCAAATATTTGGTGTCTGGGACATTGTGAGTTTTTTAAAGTTTGCTTAAAGATGCACGTGAACAGTGATGATAAAAAGCTGGAGAGACAGAGAATGAGAACTGTTTTAGAGTCTGAGGGTTTGCGCTTATTAAAAAAAAACCAAGACGATGCACTGAAGTACGTTAAAAAGAAGATCCGATGCACTTGGACTGGAAGCAGGATTATTCTTATTATTATTCTTATTATTATATATTATAATATATTATATATTATATAATATATTATAATATAATATATATAATATATTATAATTATATTATATTATTATTATAAAGCAGTGTCTAGTGTTTGAGTGTGTTAGTCACACCAGGTCGGGGCTAGTGTGGAGTGTCGTACCTGTTTGTCGTATTCTTTCAGCAGTCTGGAGGTCAGGTGTGTCGCAGCACTCAGCTCATTCTGGAAGACAAAACAGCAGCACTGAGTAGCTGGAGACCCACAATCCAATCAGCAGCAAGTCACTGATTGTGTGTGTCTGTGTGTGTACCTGTGCATCATAAATCCTCTGCATGGCCTGATACAGCTGTGTGCAGTAGTTGGAGATGGCTGCAGTGTCCTCCTCAAAAACTCCCAGCAGAGACCGCGTCTGCAAAAGAAAGTAAAAAATACGAAAACAAAAACAGGTGCTCATGTAGCAGGTTTAATCACATGACCCACTTATGAAACCACAAGCAGGTTATTGGTCCCCAGATAATTTTCTGTGCGAGTGCCATAAACCTAATCCACATCTATTTCTGTAAATCAAACACCTGTCCCCACTGCAGCTGCTCTCAAGGTGTGTCTCACCAGCTCGCTGGTCTCTGCCATTTTGACGGCATTAGTCACTGTGAGAAATAAATCAGACTCAAAAGCCATTTTCCAGAAGGCTGCGTTTTTACAACCTGTTGTGCGATGATTCCTGAATGCATTTCATCTTGTGTAAATCAGATTTTACTGCTGCAGTGACCTGGTTTCTCTCTAGCTCCCACTGTTAATTTAGAGATAAAACTCAGCTAACGCCTGCCGTACACCGAGAGACTCTAAAAAGACCTGACAGGATTTATAAGTGACTGAAGCCGATGGGCCATAAATCAGCATTTTTAGTCACAAACTAAGATTTTGTAAAATGTGCAGTCATTACAGCAAAGAGAGAAAAGTTCCCACCTAACGCAACAGATTCTGCAATTTTTTTCTACAAATAACTTTAGCATATGTGTTGAGGCCATGCAAAAATTCTACCTTCATACTATGAATATTTCTGAGTTTCAGGCCCTCAGAGTACACAGGTGTGGGTCAAAATTAGTGTGCCTTAATTTATAACTCTTATAACTTCCTGATAAAAGCATGACAATATCAGGACTAAAAAACACTAGTTATGCAAATTCCTTTGGCTCTTCTAAAAGTTGTATTTGCTTGAGAGCAGCAAGAATTCCACGTTATGACCCACAGCTGGTGTGACAGCTTATCCTGACTGCTGGAGTGAGTGAATCCATGTAACGGAAACATCCCCCAGGTATGTGTCACTCGGGCCCTCCCAGGTAAGTGGATACACTTTGACCACACCCCAATCCGTTATGTCACAGCAGGTGTTATTCCTTAGATTTGTAGGAAATAACATCACTGATCGGGTAAGTGTTTCAGCCCATCTGCGGCAGTGCAGCTGAAGCTTTGGGCAGGCATTACAAGAACATAAAGACAACAACAGGCCAGAAGGTAAACGTCTAACACTGGGGAAGACGGGAATTATTAGCCGAGATGCTACGGAAGTTGCAAGTTAACAATTGATTTATGTGCAAATCAGCACTAAATCTTAAGTTTTGGGACGTAACAGCTTGGCGGAAGCGTCCAACAGCTGATCCGTAAAGCAGCCAATTTCTGATCCCGCTGCTTAGCTGAAGCGTCCCGCTTAAGAAGCTGCAGTTAGCTGCGCCGTCAGCGATTAGCATCATTCCGATAGATGTTGGCAAACACTCTGCCTACAAAGACAGCTAGCCTATCCGCAGACGTGGCTAATGCTAGCTCGTTAGATGAAGCCGTCATGGAGCAGAGCTGTTACCTGCGGGCTATCCTCCAGCGTTTCCTCTATCGGTAGCTTCTCTATCCCGGGCATAGCTGCTGCGGACGTGCGGATAATCTGCGAGAAACAGCGGACAAACACACAACAAATCGGCCCGTCAACTCCCACTCAAGATTTCTGGGCTACACGGATTCGCAACACCCCAAAACAACTCCTCCCGGTTCCACATGGCCCGCCCTCTAAAGAGGTTTTGATTGGACAGAAGAAAATTAAATAGGTTTGATTGGCTTTGTGTTTAAATGGGGAATCTGCCATTTTGGCTCCACCCAGGAGCGCCCTGACACACGGCTGGCGTGTTCAAGTCAGAGCCATAATGGCGACCGCTTTTTTTCTCTCTCTGTCTGTTCATAAATTTGGTGACATTTTCATTTGCTAACATTTTAAAACGTGATGGGATTTTTGCAACAAACGTTTAAAATCTGGGAACATATTAAACTTTCCAAAATTATTGCTGTCTTTCCAACCATAAACTGGCTATGTTTATAACACATTAACATGTACATGCACTAATATAAAATATAATTGTTTCCTTAAAGATGTTGATGATTTATCAGAATAATGTAATCTTCAATTAAATTCAGTACAATTTTATTTATAGCGCCAAATCACAACAAATAGTCGCCTCAAGGTGCTTTATATTGTAGGTAAAGACCCTACAATAATATTATTTTGGCTGCTCCCTTTAGAGGTCACCACAGCAGATCATCTGCCTACACCTTATCTCCAGCATCCTCCTCTGTCACTCCAACCCTCTGCATGTCCTCCACTGCATCTGTGAAGCTCCTCTGAGGTCTTCCTCCTTTCCTTCTGCCTGGAAGCTCCATAGTCAATATCCTTTATCCAGTATGTCCACTATCCCTCTTCTGGATATGTCCAAACCATTTATCCATGCTGCACTAACATCACACATTCAGCAATTATTAACATCTACATGTTTTCTATAAGATTATGAATCCCAATGTTTTGGATTTTCATATATAGTGTTCATTTCATCATCCCCCTGTTCTTGTTTGTCATGTGTCATGTTCTGTGTATGTCGCCTGTAAGTAACTAGTATTTACAACATAAATATGATTAAATATGATCAAAATCAGAGCAACACAATATGCATAAAATATAAAAAGATACATAAAGAAACAATAACACATAAATGCAAATAAAGTTTTATTATTAATGAATTAAAGACTAAATCCAGGCACCACGCAGCAGCTCGGGCCACTGCAGAACATCTCAGCGTCCAAGCCACTGAACCTGCTGGCCTCCTCATCATAGTGCTACACAAAAGATATTGTTTTGTAGCCATCACATCCTCTGACCACAAAGATCTGATCATCCAAGACTTGGATTCCAAAGTAGCTGCAGGGGTGATGCATGGATGGCAGAGAGCCCCAAGTGTTGGTGACGGGGTTGTAGACCTCAGCGCTGCACAGGTAGGTGACCCAGTTGACTGAGCACAAAAAAGTAAAGAAATCTGTCTTGGTTGATTATTTTTTTTGTTGCAACGATGCTTCTTGACATTGAATCTTATTCTGTTGGAAAGCCTGTTTATGTCCCCTTAAATGGAGCCACACTTGTAAGGAAAATGCATTTATGGGCTGATCAGCAGAGTTGAGTCTGTGGGTTATGCCCATGAAAAACTTGCCAAATCCTCTCTGCCAATGCCAAACAGCTACTTCTGCGCCTGACTCTCCTCTTTCAGGGCTCAGTTTAAGACAAATACTCATTTTGAACTGTGAATCATTTAACTCTACTCTGGAGTCCCAGAATATTACTGCCACACATATCTGGTTTTTGTAAGCAATGACCCCGAGGCCATTCCGGGTGGACTGCATGGCAGCGATTGCAGTCCACTGGTTTGTGTCTGGATTGTAGCATTCGGCTGTAGAGAGGCAGCTATATCATTTGAACCCCCCGCAGACGTGCACCTGTAAACAGGTAATTAGAGCTAATTAAAGATTGGTAGGCAGGATCAAGAATGAGAAAACCTCATGGCAGAGCCAGGAAGCAGAAAAGTTGTCAACCACTGATGCAGCTTTGAGGTGAACAATGAAGTGAAAACAGCATAGTTCAGTAACCGCTTGGATACTTTAACATCACCTCCCTCTCAGTCATCCCTGTCTGCACCCACCTTCCCTTGTAGAACTGCAGCACTGGCTCTGCATCTCTTTGCGTGCATCTGTGCCACCATTGTCCACCGGTCAGCCTCCGGGTTGTAGCACTCAACAGTGTTGAGGCAGTTTTGTCCACTGAAGCCTCCCATGGCATAAATGCACCCATTCAGCACAACAGCGCTGACATAGCACCGGGCAGAGTTCATGGGTACCACATGTTGGCATGTAGAGCTGAGGTTGAGCCTTTGCACAGTATTCAAGTAAGTTTCAGGGTTGCAGCCACAGATCAAGTACGCACAGCCACCCAGAGCAACAGCTGTGTGATGAGCGCGATAAAGGTCACAGGCCACAGTGACCCAGCTGTCAACTACAACTTGTAGTTGGATGCTGCATCGGTGCCACTTTTGCCTCCGGTCACCACTAAAATAGAAGAAGGCAGACGTGGCCGGCTCAGCAGGCTGCTGTAGGCAGATTTGGGACTTCTATTCAGACCAATGTCTTTAAACACCTCCACTGCTTCATTGACAATGGACATGCAGTCGATGCTGCTCCTTATTGTGGCATTGTGCATCAGGCCGTTCTGAAGGTAACCAGAGGTCATCAAGCTGAGACGTACCTGGACAACGGAATAATAACTTCGATGGAAAAAAATCACTCATCACTGACTCAATCACATTTCCTTGCTCTAAGTATAAAAAGTGCAAGTAAGTCCAACAAGTATTTTTCTTGCCAAATTGTAATTACACTTGAACCACTAGGGGGCAGCAACTTACCAGTAGGTGTATTGATATGTTTTCAGATGTAACACAGTTTAGTTACCTTGGGCAGCAACACAGCGAGGCTTTCTCGTCTTTGGTCGGGCAGGTAGTTAATCCACCAGAGGATGCCCTCAAATGTTTTCACACTGAAGTGATCACTCTCAAGAAAAGCAGCCAGCTGCTCATTTGAGAGATCAAGTAGCTCCTCAGAAACATAAATGATCTCCTCAAAGTGCTGCAGTGTGTAGAAAAAAGTCTTTTCTCTCAGTTCATGGCAGTGGTAGAAGTCCACCAGCCTTCAGATGCCAATTCAGTTCCTCAGACACAGACAGTCCCCCAGAAAGAAGCTGCAGGCCTTACCCCCCTAAAAGTGGGGATGAGGCAAAGCGAAAACCTCCCACCATTACTGTTACTGCTATTTAGTTAAATGATTTTGAGGAATAGATATTGCAGGATTAAACGGGTCAAAGTCTGCTATGACCTGGATGATTGAGAGTCTACACAGACACAAATTTGTGCCCATACTATAGTTCATATTTATTTTTATGTATGCATACATGTATGTGTGTGTGTGTGTGTGTGTAACTGTGGTTTCATACATACCACTTTACATGTTTGTATGTGTGTTTAGCAGATCTTGGTGGTAAAGCTCAGTGACCCAGACAAGTAGGCCAATACTCTCCCTCATTCATGCTATGTTTTTTATCTGTGTCTGATTGGCCCACTTGCTCCTCACTGCTGCATTTTGCTGTTGCAGAATTTACACCTTTTTATCCAATATACAAGAGCAACACATAAAGGATGCTTTACTTACGTTAAAGCATCTGGTAGTGGGTTAAATGGAATGGTTCTCAGTATTTTTCCTTTGTTAAAACAGACCCGTTTTGCTTTTCCTTATTTTGTACCATTGACTATTCTTAGGTTATAAAAAATACTATGGTCACTGTATGTGCAAGTATCCTTGAGCCAAATGCTCAGGCCTCCAAATACTCTAAACAGTGATCTTCAGAGAGTTTCTTTTCTACCCTTGGCTCTCAGTGATGTCAGTGAGAGCAGATATTCCTAAAGGGCCCATTACATTAACCCCATTGGTTATGTTGTGAGCCAACTGTGATGTCACCACTGCCATGCTACCATTTCTACTGGTGCTGAGGGTTCTCTAGACTTGCTACTGTGAGCACAGATGCCCCACCCACATCTTGTCAAAACCTTCTGTTTGTGAGGGGCATCCAGTCAGTTGAAAGATGGCTAAAAACCAGGTCCAATAGTGGATGAACAAAGCACAAAGCTGCACAAAGGCACACTTTGAATTAAATAAGGTTTATTTTGAAGTGTGATTAATGCAAAGCTACTTTATTAGAATCCAAGAATTATTCTGGAAACAAGCGTAATAGATCCGCTATAAATAAGATTCTCCACCAGAGAATAACTTTCTGTCTCTGCTAATAGCTATTCTGCTAATATCGTGTAAAGCCTGTGTTTGCTCTCATAGTAGCTTCAACTCATCATTTCATGGATTCCACAAGATACTGTAAATATTCTTTTGAATTTCTGGTGCATACTAACATGACAGCATCACTTCCTTTCTGCAGAGTCGTCAGCTGCGTTTTTGTGCTATGTCCCAAAGGTGTTCTTTTGGATTCAAATCCTGGCCTGAACTCATCCTTTATAGAATTGTGAAATCCTTATCAGCGATTTTCACCGAGGAATTTGTCATTGAGAAAGAGTTCAATGGAGTTCACACAATAAATGTTTTTTATCCATAGTTTAGTGGTTAACACGTATGCCTAACATATGAAAAGTTCCATGGTTCCAGACCAGGAGGAGATGAATAATCAACCCAACAGCATAGATGACACAGATTATTAAAATATTTAAGGTGGTATGGGCTTTTTTAGTTTTTCTCACTCCGTCTATAAGTCAGACAGTAATTAAGTACTCTTGAATTACATTATTGACAATATTGATTACCTTTTTTTTTAGACCTCATAAGGTTTCCCAAAAATCTCCAGTTTTGTCTCGTCTGTCCAAAGGACATTCTCCCAGAAGCTTTGTGGCTTGTCAATATGTATTTTGGGAAATTCCAATCGTACTTTCTTTATGATTTGCTTTCAACAGTGGTGTCCTCCACGGTCGTCTTCCATTAAGTCCACTTTGGCTCAAACAGCAAGAGATGGTGCGATCTGACACTGATGTATTGACCTTGGAGTTTACCTCTAATCTCTTTGGAAGTTGTTCTGGGCTCTTTGGTTACCATTCGTATTATCCATTGCTTCAGTTTGTCATCAATTTTCTTCTCGCGGCTAGGTCCATGAAGTTTGGCTACTGTCCGGTGGACCTTAAACGTCTGAATAATACAGTACCAATCACTCACCCAAGCATCAAGCTGCTTGGAGATTGTCTTATAGCCTTTACCTTTAACATGCTACTCAATAATTGCCTTTCCCATCTCCTGAGACAACTCTCTCCTTAGCTTACTGTGGTCCATGTTCAGTGTGGTACTCAACATGATACTAAACAGTACAGTGACAATTTTTCGCCCTTTAAATAGGGTCAAAATAAATAATCAGTAAATTTTTATTTATTACTTTTGTCAGTTTCAAGTTGTCTCACTGTATCTTTAACAGAGAGGTACCAGCAATTTTGTCCACGTCTGTATAAGGATTTGAAAATGGTTTCCAGCTCAAATGTCACACTGTCATTTATAGTAATAATTATGACGCGAAATCTCCAGTTTCCCAGTAGTCCTGTGTGTGGGCTTAAAAAAACTGGAACCTTTGAATGTGTCTGTCTCTTTTTATGTTCACGCATACGTCTTTGAATGATTAAGATGAAACGGTAAGAACACATGGCACACATCAAAGAGAGCCGCAGGGAAGGTTGTGCCTTCAAAGTCAAATTCATTACTCATTGCCAAATGTTGATGAGCTATGTTTTGATTGAGTTGCAGCATTAGGTGTTCTCTTCCTTGAGTCATACTAGATACGCACATACACACATTTGCGCCATCAGCCGACGCAGTTTTGCTTTTGGTTTTTTAAATAGTTTTTCTCTTGCTTTTGAGCGTTCTCCACACTCTCCCTACAGGTGTCCTGTTTCAATTTGCTCTCCGTAGAAATAATAATAACAAAAATGATGATTGATAACACAGGCCATGCTGGTTTAGCTGAGGTGTTGCTTTTTAGAACACTAATGTGATTTTCCTGCCTTTGTGTGTGTGTGTGTGCGTGCATGCATGTGTGTCTTTTGTTGTGTGTGTATATGTGCTTGCTTGTGTTCTTGGCTTACTTGCTTGTGTGTAAGCCACTACTTTCCCACGTTGCAGAGTCGAGTCTCCCACAGGCATCCCTCCACGTCCCCTTCTCTCTTCTCCCTTTCTTTCCTTCCCTTTTTTCTTCTCTCCTTTAGTCTCACTCCTCTCTCTCTTTCCTACCCCTCTCTCGCTTCCTCTCTGCACCTGTATTCAGTGCTTCAGCCCCAGCTGCTCCCATCTCAGCTCCGCACTTTTGGCTGGAGCCCATGTTGCACTTGGCATGTCCTCTGAGACCCTGGGGCCACACTTGACGTGTGAGGGCCAGGCAGGCCCCCGCCCAGGGAAGGCCCCTGTGGCCAGGAGTTGAGAGCAGACGGATGAGAGGAGGGCTGTGGGCTGGAGGAAGACCTGCTGGAATTCTGGGAGCAATATGCTGACTCATTCTTAGGCCTGCTGAGCAAGACATTAAGAAACGTCAAGAGAAGAAAGGGAAGAAGGGAGGAGATGTTAAAAAAGGAGAAATGTGTTGCTATAACAGATATACAGTTATACGTGTGAAAAAAAATCCATGGAGGAAAGCTGTAATGCCAAGTCAGTCATGTTGTTGCACTAAGCATACAGTTGAGCTTCAGGACAGTGGCATTTGTTCAGATGCTTTGGATTGAACCAAAGGTAAACATCATTAAACTTCAGTCATCTGTAATAAAAGTATAACCTGTGAGGGTTGTGATGTTTTTTAAAACATGGGGCAAAAGCAACCAATCTTTTAAAAGTTTTTTATCAGGGTTCATTGGTGAATTTTGAAGTAGTGAAGTGAAAGTTATGCCTCTCCCACTCATTTCTGGGAAGCATTGCTGAGATGCTGCCAAATGGTTTGAATTTTTTCTAGAAGACCTTTGGTTGTGATACTGTAAGTACATTTGAGTTTATTGCTGGTTCTTACTGACACAAGTAGTTTCTATCAGTTATACTAATGTTAGATTTTCCAGAGTAGTGACTTCTTGGGATAATTGCAACAGCAGTTGATGATCCCTGAAATCATTAGTCAAGCAGCATGGAAATTAATATTATCTGTTAATAATTAATATTATCTGTTTGTTACATGTTTGTTACTTGGTTGTTTGTTACAGTTGACCACATTTGTCCATGCAGAATGGACGAATGTGGTCCAAGAAGGTACTTTAGGCTATTCCTTTATTTCCATAAGAGGTCACCACAGTGGACGGATTTTGTACCAGATGCTCTACCTGACACAACCCTCCCATTTTTCCAAGTTTATTACCGGTAATAGTACACTAGCTTTTTTCCCCCTCATTTGTGTCTCCTCCTGGTCTTGGACTGGGCATCTTTCATATGTAAGTTAAATATGGTAATTCCTACATCATGGAGTCATTTTTTAGAATTTCACATTAGGATGAACCCCTAATTTTTTTTTTTTTTAATTAAGTTGGCATTTTGTATGAACAATCTTGAAAACTATTGAGTGGATCACCTTAACAAATATCTGATTCCTATAAGGGTGTACTCTCGTGACTGAGGAACTTCTCCCCTCTCTCCCTTCCCCATTGTTTTATTATAGTTATGCACCATTGACCATTGTAATTTGGCCAATCCTTTGGTTTATTGCCAGATATTAAACTAATATGGTGCACATGGTAAGCATTATGCCAGCTAAATTAGTCATAACATATGATCTCAGTGGTTAAATTAGAGTACACACAAGGGGGTATTTGTAGCTTTCATACCTATCAAAAACCTGGTGTTGGGTTAGAGTTAGCTTAACGTGATACCTTTTCATCTAATGATGTACATGTGTGCAATATGTTAAGACAGAAACTGCAAACCTTTCCAGTACATGCTAATTTTCATGTCCAGCATTTTCAAGCTTCTTCGGTTCCTCAAATTCCCACACGCACCCAATCAATTATTAGGTCTACAGTGCCAACTAGGATGTTGTGCTATAGAAATGTGAACATAGAAAAAAGGAAAGCTGTACGTCTCTAAGGGAGTTTTATTTTCTGCAACAAGTTGTGATAAAAATGTCACCGTGTTTACCTATTGTGGATTTTCATGCTCTGATTAAAAATTCATTGTTAAACATGAAATTATTAAATACAGTTTGGGAACCAGACTCCAGTTAAGACCCACTTCCATAAATCCTAGCTGCTGCTATCCATTTGTGTCGACCACATATGGTGTCTGTATGTCCTCGTGAGTGTAAGTGTATATTGGCAGAGAAGAAAGAGAGCAGGGCGGCGGATATTAAAAAAAAAAAAAAAAACCTTCTTGCTTCTCTTATTAGTTTTCCCACTATTTCTCTTTCCTTGTGCTCAGTCCAGCAGACGTTCTCAGCCCTTCTCCTACTGACCCAGGAGGGGGGTATCACACACGCAGACCTCTAAATCTGCTCAGTGACAGCTCAGTCCCACTCTGTCAGGACCCAAAGAAAGAGAGAATAATCTATGTTTGGGGCAAGAAGAAAGAGGAGAGGATATATGTCCCTGCGCTTTGTTTTTCATGCCTGAGCTGAGATTCAATAGCACGGCATTTTTCAAGTGGTTGGCCAGCAGGCTATTGTGTAGTAATTGACCCTGATGAAGTGGTGGGCCTTTAATTTGGAAATGGTGTAAACGGTGAGAATTGATAACTTGGCTCATTATGGTAGAGCCATTTCCTTTCCTAAAATCTGTTTGTAACTCAGATGTAAACGTTTATTTAAGGTTAAGGGTAAACACATTGATCATCTAATGTCCTTTAATGTCCACTCCTGATCTGGTATATATATTGCACTAACCAGTCTTCTTTATAATGTTTTTTTTTTTTGGTTTGTTTGTTTATTTCAGGTACCATTATCCTGTTCCTAAGATCTTCTATGTGCAGCTGTCTGTAGGGAGTCATGAGTTTATTGGTGAGGGACGCACTCGCCAAGCAGCCAGACACAACGCTGCCATGAAAGCCCTGCAAGCCCTGCGCAATGAACCCATCCCTGAACGGCCACCACAGGTAAACATACAAGAACACATAAAAACAGGATCTGCCAATGTTTAACATGCACTTGTTAAATTCTACCCCTGGAATTCCCAAGGGTAGTTTCATTACACTGCTTCTAGGATAAAAACTTCCATTAACCTATGGCTGTCTGTCTTTGTTGAACTTGCATGTGAAATTTTTGGGCTACTGGCCACAGCAATACTATTACTGCTCATCTCTGTACTGTGTGAGGTCTGTTGAAGCTGCTCCAGTAATTAGAAAAATTGTAACTAAATAATAATCATCTTTAATGAAGGTTTCAGGTTGATTTACAGGAAATGGTTGTATAATGCTACACTAGGGAAAACAGTGGTTGGACCTCGTGACCTTGTGGAGTGAATTTGCAGTCTTGTTGCTTCGAAGACGGGGACCAGGTTTGTGACCACTCTCGGCCAGTTACCATCACAGCAACTCTGGTAAATCAAAACAGTAATCAAAAGGCAATAAGATGTAGCTAATTTATTTGTGATAGTAGGGCAAACAACTGCAATAAATCGGGGAAAATTGCAAATCTGTTGCCATCTACATTTACAGAAATTCACGTTAACTACTGACATTTAGAGTCCAACCAGAAACTCATAGATTTGAAACAGAGATTCAAAAATTATTTTAGAAATAGTGATGTAGTTGCTGCAGGGTGGCAATTTACCTGCAAGAGGGCTCAGTAATCTTGCTTTTATATAGTGGGAAAAATAATTATTTGATCCCCTGCTGACTTTGTAAGTTTGCTCACCTCCAAATAAATGAACAATCTCTAATTTTTATGGTAGTTTGGAGAGAAACAGAATATCTACCAGAAATGCAGAAATGTAAATGTGCTATTTTTTAGAAATGGAAGAAATATAAAATGATCATCAATTGCCTTCATTCTAACCCTAACTCCCATGCAAGATCTTGCCTCATGGTGAGGATGATCATGAGAAAGGTGGTGGATAAGCCCAAAACTACATGGGGAGAGCTTGTTGATGATCCGAAGGCAGTTGGGACCACAGTCACCAAGAACACCGTCATCAAATCACTGTGTGGCAATGGACTGAAATCTTGCAGTGACCGCAAGATCCCCCTGCATTAGAAGGCCTGTCTTAAGTTTGCTAGTGAAGATCTAAATGATTCAGAGAAGGCTTGATGGAAAGTGCCGTGGTCACATGAAACCAAAATTGAGTTCTTTGGCATCAACTCAACTCGCTGTGTTTGGAAGAAGAGAAATACTAAGTATGACCCAAAGAACACCATCCCCACAGTGAAGCATGGAGGTGGAAGCATTATGCTTTAGGGCTGTTTTTCTGCTAAAGGTACAGTAAGATTTCACCCCACTGAGGGGCCAATGGATGGGGTCATGTACCATAAAATCTTAGATGAGAACCTCCTTCCCTCAGCCAGTACATGAAAGCTGGTTCGTGGATGGCTCTCCCAGCATGTGACCCAAAGCATACCACCAAAGGAACAAAGTAGTGGTTAAAGAAGAAGCACATTAAGGTCATGGAGTGGCCTAGCAAGTCTCCAGACGACAGTCCTATAGAAAATCTAAGGAGGGAGCTGAAGCTTTGAGTTGCCAAGCAGCAGCCAGGAAACCTAAAGGATTTAGAGTTTCTGTAAAGAGGAGTGGGCCAAAATCCCTCCTGACATGTGTGCAAACCTGGTGACCAACTACAATCTGCATCTTACCGCTGTGCTTGCCAACAAGTACTAATTCATGTTTTGCTTGAGGATCAAATACTCATTTCACTCAATGACATGCAAATCAATTCACAACTTTTAGGCAACGCATTTTTTTTCAGGATTTTTGGTTGATATTCTGTCTCTTGCCATTAAAAAGAAACTACTATAAAAACTAGAGACTAGAGATTTCTTTGAAAGTTAGCAACCTTAGAAAATCAGCAGGGGATCAAACAATTATTTCCCCCACGTTATAACCAGAATACAACCAGTTAGCAACCAGCTGAGTCAAGTTCCCTATTGCAAGAAGACATGCCATGTCAGGAGTTTCGCTCATCGGCGCAGACTGATTCAGATTGATTGCAACGTGTTGGCAATCTTTCTGCATTGAAATTAGGCAAAAATATTTTGCAAGCCTTCACCAGTTTGAGAGTGATTGCAGTCACTCTGAGTTGGGAGACAACTTGTCTCCCACCAGGTGATGTTGGTAATCGATTTCTGTCACCCAGAGTTTGAAGGTGTTGGACGCTCAACCTGTGGGCACTTGCAACCACTGATTTTTCCTAGCTGCGAGGAGATTGCCATCCTATTTTTACTCTAGTGTGACTGAGCCATAAATCTACATTATAGTTGACTAATCAAGTCAGCAGGGTGTCAGGTTGTTTATTTTGTTATTTTAATGAGACTTGACAGTCAGCTTTTTGTGGGAAAATGTTTTCAATATTCATGCACAACTTGCTTTAGTGTCTTGATCCTTGTTTTGTGGAGTGTACACACATGGAGACAGCTTGTACTCAATATTTGGGTATGTTGAAATAAAATCCAATTCATTTTTTAAGCGTGCATGCCTTTATAAAAAGAATTGAAACGAGGAATTGAAACCGCGATTTTCCTATTAAACCGATACCAAGTAAAAGCCCTGGCTGCTATTCTTGCTAAAAATCTGATACCTGTTCTGTACAACAACTGTTACTATCAGTATCAGTGTGACTGGTATTGTTTTCACCTAGTGTAGCAGGACCTACCACAAAGGCAGTTTTGAGTCCTTTAGTAGGTCTTTATATGGCTCTCTGGAAGTCTGTAGATAGATTTTGTCAGATACAAAACTGTATTGATATTTTCTTCTGTATCAGAGTAATCCAGTGAAAGCTGTCAGTCTAACCAATCATACACAGCAGAAAGGAACTGTCAGTTAAACTGTCAAACTGAATTTTCTAAAATGTACACAAATACAGTATAAATCAACAGAATTCAGCTTCAAGATCATTGTGTATGCTTTCCGGCATCCACAGCCACACACTCCTGCACATCTTGATGCTGCTTTCTAAGGTTTGGCAGAGCTGTCTGCTGATAAACACTCGATAAACACGATTGTTCTTCTATTATTTGCAGCCACATTGACAGCTTTCATCCCACCAATGGTTATAAACACCATCATTAATTAAAAGTCAAAGGATTTTTCCTTTATTTTGATTTGGTGTTGCTTCAGGAATGCTTCTACAGTAAATAATGTTTTGTAGTATTTCTGTAGATGGTAAGATGAATGCATATCCAGCTTTCATCAGATTGAATCTAAGTACACCTCAGCTCTAATTACTCCAATGTATAATTTAAACCCTGCAATCTCCATAGGTTTAGTTTGCACCTGGCAGAGGTTTTTTTTTTGTTTTTTTGTTCCCCTGTTTCTTTTTTTCTGGTGCTTTTCTTTCTGTCTACTCCCAATGTCATTGTACCTTTCCAAAGTTTCCCTCAGGCATAGCTGTTAACTGTTGTTATCATCTCCCACCGGAAATCAAATTACCCCATATCCTCACAGCCTGGCATCACTGATGGTTATTCAAAACGCTTTGGCTCTTCTCACTTGCCTGACTTGCTGTCCTGTGGCGTCGGCCTCTATAAATGAGCTCTTTGTTTGCTGCAGCTTCTGAGTCTTGATTTACAAATTGAGGCACATTCTGTCTACAGTATACGTCTTTCATTCTGTCTCTGCATGAGTTTGTGTGATCCTACATGTGTAAGTGTGGGCGCCCTCCAGCATAAAGTGTTTCTTTTCACCACGGGCTGTCAAACCTTTATTTTGAGGAAGACCGCAGGTAAATATCAATGACGCTGTAATTAGACTGTTTATACACCAGTGGGGAACAAGATGTTTCCACGGGAGTCATGGAGCACCTGTAGTCTTACTGATGAAATATTGAAATGGGTGACTAACTCGTAAATCCCCACCAGAGTGTTTACATGCTGCTGAAATAACCAAATTACAAGATGCAGTACAGTCCAGAAGTCTTGCATCACCCTTCATTGCTTTTTATTTTTCTGGGAAAATGGGAAATAGATGCAATGATTTAGTGAAACATGCAAACCTACATGGAAATACAGTATATAAGGCAAAACTGAGTTTGTACAATTCTAATAATGAATATTTCTAATAATAAGTCAGTATTTTGTATGACCACCTTTATTCTTCAACACAACCTGACCTCTCTTAGGGAAGCTTTCTTGACATTTCTTTAAGTATTCTTCAGGAATAGTTCTCCAGGCTTCTTGAAGGACATTCAAAGCTCTTCTTTAGATGCTGGCTTTTGTTCTGCTCTCTCTCAAGAGAACAGAACATATCCAGGTATGCTTTTAATGCATTGGCATACTGATAAATGAAGGCCTTGTGAGTCAGACACTTTCCAGATGATATTGCATGGTAGATCAAAATCTCACAGTACTTTTCTGGATCCATACATTTTGATCCCCAACACTGCTGGCTGAAATGCAACCAGAAACCATGAGAGTTATACAGATGGCTGTGTTGTACCTCCTTTCTAAACGTAGTGATT
>VUQJ01008461.1:28538-38836 GCA_015108635.1 Andinoacara biseriatus | reverse complement strand
AAAAACCAGGGCGGGGGGGGGGGGGGGGGGGGGGGGGGGGGGGGGTCAAGAGTCATTCCCTGGAGAATACAGCTGTGATAATGATCACTCCTTCTCAAAACAAAGCCTCAATATGATTGATGTTATTCTCATATCAAATCTTTGGGTCACACACGCTGCGGTAACCTTTGGTGCTGTTGCTGATCTAATTCAGAGTATAAAGCTTGCTTCGATGAGAACACTGCAGCTCATTTGCTAATTAAAAATTTTTTTACATCAAATTTTAGTCTGTGGGCTCTTTGCATTACGAAAAAGTGTAAAGATTTCACTGCCTGTTTCAGTAAAGATGAACTGTTTTTGCAGTTAATAACACTGCATGCTCATCAGTAGACCTAAAGTGTCCGGAGGGATTTTGGGTCAAAGGTTTGTCTGTGCTGTGATTTACGAGGCCCGTTTCAGCTGGCTTTGACCAAAAATGATCAGAGTCTGAGTTTGGTGGGACTTCCCGCCTTTATATAAAGTCTGAAAATGTCTGGTGTTTATCATCGATCTGCAGCTGTGAGGCTTCAGCATTTGGACCATGGTCTCCTCTGCAAAACCGTACAAAAAACAGCACTATGCTAGTCTGAAGAGGGACTGTATCAGTAAAAAGACACTGTTTGAGGATCCTGAGTTCCCAGCTACCAACACTTCGCTCTATTATACCAAACCACCTCCTGGCAGGGTAGAGTGGAAACGACCTAGGGTAAGTGGCCATGGCTAATTTCCATCAGGGAGTCCGATTGTTCTTCTGCACAGAAACAGTTTATTGTACAAAGCAGCATGTAAGACCATCTAAACCTCAAATTTTATTTTCTTCAACATTGGTGAAGCCTTTCAGCTTATTGTTATTGTCTCTGTTGTAGGAGATAAGTGAAAGTCCTCATCTGTTTGTAGACGGCATCAGCTCCCATGACTTGAACCAGGGAGTTGTGGGAAACTGCTGGTTTGTCGCTGCCTGCTCTTGTCTGGCTTTGAAGCCGAACCTCTGGAAGAAGGTGTGTTAACTTTGTTGCTTTATTCTTAATGTGCGAGTTGAGGAGTTGGTGTATTTAACATTGGTAACTACACAATAATAAAGCATAAAGATTGTAAGTATAGTAGCAGTGGCCTACAGGGTTAGTGTTAAAAAATGTGACAAGCAGAGGGCACAATTCAAATCTTATTTAGTTCAAAGCAGTGGCTTCTCTCATGAATGTATTCAATATTTCAGGCAGATTAATACATTACATCATATTCTATCTTTGCTATTACAGCAATGGACAAAAGTAAAAACTGTAAAACCCAAGTGAACCTAAAATATAGCAATTTAGAGAATAGTCTATGAAACTTGGCTGTAGCTGCCTCTTCATAATAAAAAGCAAAGTTACAAAAAAAAAAGGTGTTGTTTGCAGGTTTTATTAATAAGATTCAAATTAAAGAACAAGGAAAAGGGGGCAGGTTGAAGAGGAAGTTTAAAGTTTGATTATAAAACAACCTTAAAACACTGGATCCAACTCTTTGTGAAAACACAAGAACAATAGATGTGTAATATTACACCTATGTTTATATGCCATCAAATAAAATGTAGTAAATAAATAGACACACGTGCACTGTATTGGTTCTTTTGTCTCAATTCTGCATACACTCTAATTTAAAGGGTTTTGCTGAACTGGTTACAGTGTGTACTATACTGTGTTTCTGTTTAAGTCAGTTTGTTCAAATCTTTCTCTTGTGGATAATGTTTTTTAAGTCACATTTCATTGTGGGTGTTATGCCATGTTTTGTTTTTTTCACCAACAAATCAGGTGATTCCTGACTGGAAGGAGCAGGAGTGGGATGATAAACAGCCTGAGAACTACGCCGGAATCTTTCATTTTCAGTTCTGGATCTTTGGTGAGTGGGTCGATGTGGTGGTGGATGACCGACTACCGACGATCAATGGAGAGCTCATCTACTGTCACTCGAAAAGCACCAACGAATTCTGGAGTGCTCTGCTGGAGAAGGCCTACGCCAAGTCAGTAAACTTTGAACAGCTTGATGGAGATAATCTTGTTTGTTGGTTTAGTTTAAGTAATTATTTATGTATTGTTGACAATATTAAAAATATTCTTGTGTAATGATTAACTCTATATACACTATATCGCCAAAAGTATTCACTCACCCATCCAAATCGCTAAATTCAGGTGTTCCACTCACTTCCATGACCACAGGTGTATAAATCCAAGCACCTACTGTAGGCATGCAGACTGCTTCTGCAAACATTTGTGAAAGAATGGGTCGCTCTCGGGAGCTCAGTGAATTCCAGTGGGGTACGGTGATAGGATGATACCTGTGCAACAAGTCCAGTTGTGAAATTTTCTTACTACTAAATATTCCTTAATCAACTGTTAGTGGTGTTATAACAAAGTGGAAGTGACTGTGAACGATAGCAACTCAGCCACAAAGTGATAGGCCACATTATATTTCAGAGTGGGGTCAGCGGATGCTGAGACGCATAGTGTGCAGAGGTGACCAACTTTCTGCAGAGTCAGTCGCTACAGACCTCCAAACTTCATGTGACCATCAGATTAGCTCTAGAACAGTGTATAGAGATCTTCATGGAATGGGTTTCCATGACTGAGCAGCTGCATCCAAGCCTTACATCACCAAGCTCAATGCAAAGCGTCGGATGTAGTGGTGTAAAACACACCTCCAACTTTGAACTAAACATTTACGTTTCTTACACCCTCTGTGCCCAGGCTTTCTGGCTGCTATCAATCCCTAGAGGGGGGAAACACTGGTGATGCTGTGGTGGATTTCAGCGGAGCTGTGTCTGAATCCATCAGCCTAGAGGAAGGCCAATATTATAAGGACCAAAAAAAACAAGACAAGCTCTTCGAGGACCTGCTGAAGGTGTACGACCGTGGAGGAATCATCAGCTGCTCCATCAAGGTCTGTGCTGTTGCTTCTTTGTGTTTATACTGTAGGCATGCTAATAGCCATACTATACTATACTATACTATACTATACTATACTACTGGCCATGGCCATAGTAATTGTTTTGGAAACATTATAGGCAGATCCTCATGAAATTGAACTGAAGATGGCGAACGGGCTCGTGAAAGGCCATGCGTACGCAGTGACAGCAGTGAAGAGGGTTCGTTTGGGTCATGGGCTGCTGGCCTTCTTCAAAAACGAAACCATTCCTCTGATCCGCATGAGAAACCCCTGGGGCACGATTGAGTGGAAAGGAGCCTGGAGTGACAGGTGAGCAGGAAGCTTGTTATGGTTAATTTAGTTCTGCGCTGTTTGTTTTTCAAACAGCAAACCTGTTATTCTTATTCTGGCTCCATGTGGAAATCAGAGCTGTCGTCTGTCTGAATTAATGGTATTGATTTGAATAATGACCACTTTTCAGCTATTGTTCATTGTTTACTGGTTTATATATTTAAAAAATACATAATATTGTCATAGCCTCTTTTAAGGGCTCAGTCAATTTTGCAAGGATGATACAATTTCTTTTTTTTCTATTTTTATTTTTTATCTAGGGGCTATTTCTAAGTGCATTAAGCATCCTGTCTTTCTTTGCTTGTTGTTTGGCAGTTCTGAAGAATGGTCAAAAGTTGGTGACACACAGAGGGGCAACCTTGGCATCACAGTGGAAGATGATGGAGAATTCTGGTAAATGATGACGTGCCTCCAGTTACAGCAATTTTTCAGGACAGTTTATTCCCCTTTTTTGGATTTTAATCATACAATCAAATCCTCAGGATGTCATTCACAGACTGGTGCAAGTTCTTCACAGACGCAGATGTTTGCCGCATCATCAATACTTCACTGATCAGCGTCCATAAGTCTTGGCACGAGGTTGTGCTTTTTGGCAGCTGGACCAAAAATGAAGACCCGCTTTTAAACCGCTGCGGCGGCTGTGCTAACCACAAACAGACATTCCTGCAGAACCCACAGGTACAGCAGGATGCACGCTCTCCTCACATCGCTGCTTTTCGTGGACATGTATACAAATGTGATGATTCCTGTTCAACTTCTTTTGCAGTATTTATTTGAGGTGACAAAGGAGACCGATGAGGTCCTGATCTCCTTGCAACAGAGAGACATGAAAATCCACAGGAGACAGGGTCAAGGAGAAAACCTAACCATTGGTTTCAGTATCTTCAAGGTATCCTGCATTGTAACCCTTCCAAAATATTTCCAGCAGTATTTATTGATTGAATGATTAATAAGCAACAGCCATCTGTGCATGCAGGGAGACCAGATTCCACAAATTAAATATGTGACAAAGGTTGTGTTTGTGCTGGGAGACAGTGTGGAAAATGTTGATTTCACCACATCTTGGGATCAATTTTGGTAAAAAATATTTGGCTTGAATTGACTTTCTCTCCTCATTTGTTGAGCAAAGACTTTTTTTTCTGTCCCCAACAACATACTGACATAGCTTGATATTTTTATCAGAACCAAAACAGACCATTTCAACAGCCTAAACCATAAATGATTAAACACAAGGGAAAAAAAGGCACATACTTTCAGTGATTGCTTCAGGCTGAGAAACAGCATGGAGCCAAACACATCTTGTGATGATTTCAGATGGTTCAGATGCCCGTGTTTAGTTCAGTGGAGTGCCAGGATTATTTATAACTTATTTCTTATAACTTTGAAATCCTAACGAGATAAAACGCTGAAATGCAGGGATATGCAGAGTTCTAAAACAGAGGCATGAAGCAAAAAGTACCAACACACAACCTGGGGATCTTTCAGCAAAGGTTTTAAGTGCACTTCTCTTGTGAAACTCATTTGTCCTATATGCTGCCATTTGATCGTCAGATTCAAATGAGGCCACGAAACCTAATGTGACAATTCTGACAGCACATTTCCTGTAATGAGATTTACTTAACAGAGAAATGGCAAAGTTCAAACACACACCACACACTTTTATCGCGCTGATAGAAGCGCTGCCAAAGTTCCGGACAGGAATAAAAAC
Organism: Andinoacara biseriatus; assembly: GCA_015108635.1. NCBI lineage: Eukaryota > Metazoa > Chordata > Actinopteri > Cichliformes > Cichlidae > Andinoacara > Andinoacara biseriatus. Next base: position 33,861 of record VUQJ01008461.1, on the reverse strand, counting down.
CGTGCCATAAAGAGTGCTGTGGGACTGAAATGTTAATCTTTATTTAACCTTCATCATGTATGGTCATCATGCAAGTAATGCATCCTCCTCCTCTATCTGACACGTCCATTATCACACAGATGCTGTGTTCAGATTCCTGCCTGCAGTGTATGTGGTTAAAAAAAAATCCTTTTTAATGCCATTTCAAAATAAGAGACATCAAAACATTTTTGAGTACCTGAGCACATTCCAGCAAAATTACTGAATGAATCAGTGAAGTTTGAGGATCACTTGTGTTGAAATGCAATCGTTATTCCTGTTTTGTTCCACTAGGAGGCAGAAAACTCCAAGTGTGACGCTCTCAAGTGCCTGAAAAAAAGGCAACTGGACTTCTTTAAAATTTTTGAAGACTTTGGGTGGGGTCATTGACCCACTATTGTTCATGTACGTCATCACATGAGTCATTGGGTGGGTCATTGCCACCAGGGGTTCTGGGTGAAACCACTGTAAGACCTTGCCCCACTCAATCATGTGATCTATTGAGTTCACCTGAAGGTGTGAGTAGGGCTTGAGGGAAGATTGCATTGTAGGTGGCTGACAGTTAGTGTCGTAAGTCACCACCTCAAGGTTACAACACCAGCTGCAAAAGGGACAACCCTCAGTAGTGTTTAAATACCTGGTTTTAGAACCTGGTTTTAGCCTCTTGGATGATCCTGTTGCATTCTTTCAAGCTCTTGAGACTATCATGACCTGGATGACTGACAATATATGCAAACTAAAGTGTGAATTATGCTTCTGCGTTGGGTCTTTGTGTAGCTAATGTACGTGACTGGAAATTCCCCCTGAACCCTTCGTGGTAACCTACAACATAACCTGACCGGCACCTCTCAAGAAATGTAACTGCAGGTTGGGTCGACGCAGCCTGGAGGGATTGTGATTATGGCATAGGGTTCAGAGGGGATTCCAGTTATGCTCATAGACCCCGCAAAGACCTGATATAGAAGTCTAAATCGGGCTGTGTAACTTGGAATTTAATTTCCTCTGAAATGTAGTGGAGACTTAAGTAAAGTACCTAAAAACTTTTATACGCAGGACTTTGGTAAATGTACTGAGTTATAATTATAAAATGCCAAATTATCTTCCAGGTGGAACTAAACAGGAAGTATCGTTTACATGACATCCTGACCCAAAACTGTGTGGCGAGTTCCACCTACATCAACGCTCGGACAGTGTTTATGAGACACACCCTGTCTCAGGGCCAATACGTCATCATCCCCACAACCTTCAATCGTCTTACGCTGGGCGATTACATGCTCCGAATTTTCACTGATTTGCACTCAGGCTGCAGGTAAGACAGTGCCGCAGGTGTCAGGTCAATATCAGAGTCTAGCTGAGTTTGGGTAAATCATCAGTATGCCTGTGCTTAATGTTGGCAGACATAATTTTAACAGACTTATCAGGGAAAGTGGCTGATAATTGGCTGTTCCTTTTAAGACATGGATGGGAAATGCCCAAGAAAAGCACTCAAAAATAGTGTTTTGAGAAAAAAGGAAAGCTTTTAATCTCTTATTAAATGAATCTTCTACTTTTCTTGGACAAATATTGTATTTTGCCAGACTTCTTTTATTTTGGTAAACCAAGTTACACTCACTGATTTGCAATGCAGGTCATCTAAGTTGTAATGTTACTGTCCCACTCACTCCTTCAGTTTGCCTATAGTATATACTATTTTCTACTCTTACAGGGAGCTGACAGAGGACAAGCCAAAGGTAAGATGCTGGAGTTCAATCACTGGATACCCCCAAGCTGTGACTCATGTCTACATCCATGCAGCGGAGGGGCTGCAAAACCAGGACCGTACAGGAGGTTAGTGTGTTTTCCACAAGTTAGACTTTATACTGCAAAACTTCTATTCGTGCTGATAAGTCTCTGTTTTTACTTTCACACAGGTGCCGACCCCTATGTGATCATATCGTGTGAAGGCCGATCAGTAAAATCCACCGTCCACAAGGACACTTTGGAACCAGAGTTTGCAACCAGCGCTGTTTTCTACAGGAAGAAGCTCAGCAAGCCCATAACTGTGGAGGTATTACTGAATCCCTGTCTCATTTTTCCTGCTCACTTTATTCTTGGTGACTGGTGGTGCAACGGGATTGTTCGTAATGGTCTGGTTAAACCATGGATCTCAGATATGTTTCCTTTTCAGACATCTATCAGCATTATTTTAAGCTCAAAAGATGCATTATTCATTGAAGTGTTTACAACAGGCTTCGAGGGCATAAACAAGAAATTTCACAGTTTTTAACAGAGAATAGACATGGCCAATTCATGAATTCATTTTTTTTATACCACAAGTCTAAGTTGCATATTGGACCAGGACTCATCCAGCATGTGCACATCTTAAATTCTGAATTAAGAGAAACCTTTCACTTCAGCAACAATCTAAAAAGTCAAAGCACAACATATTTAAAATTTACTGTTCTTCCTCAGGTGTGGAACAGCAATGCAGTGAAGGACGAATTTATGGGCCAAGTAGTGTTGTCCGGGTCAGTGAATGACCCCTCTAACCCTCAGAGTCTTCAGCTCAGGAAGCAAGGAGACCAGAAGGCTGAGATGCCCGGCACCATCAGTCTAAGGATCGTCACTTCCACTCAGCTGACTGCCATATGACCGGATCCTTTTCCTTTCTCAACTATGCCAAGAACATATTATGCAACTTATTTGAGCGGGCATCAAAACCGATGCCTCAAACTTACCTTTTGTATCCAGTTATTTGTATGATGTGAACAGTCAAGAAGTGAGCAGGTGGACTATGGGAGAGACTGCAAATCTCTTCTTTTTAGTTGCTTTTTTTTTTAACTCTAACTTATAAAACATTTCTGATGTTTGTAACTTGATTATTCTCTGACAGTGTTGCGTAATATGGCAGCATTTTTCATTCAGGCCTCACAATTACCGAAATTACGGCCTGTATAGTCATCTTTATGCAGAGAAACATGCTAAATCATAATACATGTATCTATTCCTCTTGTTTCTTTCCTCCAAAAGTTTACAATCATGTTTCATTCTCATTACAACTAAGAAAATCGTCAATGAAATAAAGAATTAAGAGTCACCCTGAGACCAAACACGGCCACAGCTCTGGTTTTCTTCCTCTTTTTATTTCAGTCTAGTTCCCAAACTGCAATATTTTTTGTTTTTTTTTCCTCATTTTTTTACACTCAAGACACAGCCATGCACAATTCAAAGTTCAAAAAGTCTATTGCTTCAACCACAATTAAAAATAGTTTATCCAAAACCTCATTTCCCCTTCACTCATTTGTCCTTTTTCAAAGATGGGGGGGGAGGCCTGCTGAGGTATGCCAGATGGATCAGCAGTTTTACAAAGCTAGACAGTAGTAAGTAGTAATAATAATAATATAATAATAAAGATAATAATTTAAAAAGTAACATTTTTTGTCTTTGTTCCATTCTCTTGATACACATTAATAGAGGAATTTTCACACCACGTGTACAGGTTTACACATTCAGAAGATAGGAATGTACAGGAGCAACCACAGAAAGGGGGGCACGTCAGCGGTGTCTCTCGTCCCGAAATTCACCTTTGTGCTCATAGTTCAGACCTGTACATGGGGCAGAGGCCAAATGTCCCAGGGCTGGCGAAGCTTCCTGACAGGCCACCCACACCTACCACACACACACACACACACTCTCACAGACACACACACTCAGCAGTGGTACTTAGGACAGACTGTGTGGGCCCGCACACAGAGTGCTGCATTCATCGGCTCTCTGTCCAGATGAAGGAGTGTCCGATTAAGCCCAAACAGGAGAGGTGGATCCAGGAGTGCAGAGACAGCGTGTGTGTTTGCTTTTCTTTTTTTTTTCTGTTTCCAGGGTGCAAAACATTTATTGATACATACCATAGAGCAACCTGAATATTGTCATTTTAAGTTACATAGTTATGAAAAAAGGTGGGGGTTCCCATCATATTTACATACATACATACATATCCTAACAATCTTAATCTATCTGAAGATGAGATACAGTGTATAGTTTGTTTTACATGCACGGATTCTGTTGCCTCTTCCTGTCTAATGTCACTCCTTCATCTTCTGCGCTGTACAATATGACTAAGCAGTTACCCTGCACCTCAAAGTCAAGGTGGGCGACACGAGTGAGGCATCTTCTAGTGCAGATTGAGGTAGCCCCCTAACACACTCACTCACACACAGGGGGATGCTACACGGGAAATCACCGATGGAGGCAGAAAATACAGACACAAAATATAAATTGTGTACAGGAGTGAGTTTAAACAAACCCGCTATGGACGGAATGGTGGCGATCGATGAGAAACTCCTACATTTTTCGGTGCTATAGGGCAAGGTACAATCATAAAATGGCACTCCCTGATTCACTCAGCAAAATACCCCCCCTGCCCCCGTATGATCTGGCATGTCCAAATTGTAAATGTGAATGAAAGAAAAAAAAAAAAATCACATAACATCCAATTAAATGAGGGCGGAAAAAAATGAATGAGCAGCATCATAAGTACCACAGGGAGAAGAGCGGGAGGGGGCAGCTGGGCGAGGAGGACAGCTGGTGGTCAGCGGCTCATTGGACACACATGCATTTAAAGAATTTTCAGGCTGGCACTCCCTTCATGTCGTGTTTGTCAGTTTCAATCAGCCAAATGTGTTTAGTTCAAATTCTATGTTTATATATATATAGATACAGAGGCACACAGCTCTGACTGTGGTGTAAGCTTGTGATATAAATTCTAGGTATCGGTAATTGCGTGTCTGTCTATAACAGGAAACTCAGCCTGTATTAGAGAGAAAACTGCAGGAAACCATCACCGACTCAAATGGAACAGGAGGATGTATCTCGTCTCTGATATGAAAGTAATTATATAATTAATTAATTAATAAAGGATGTTTAAAGCTGGCACAGGTCATGTGAAATGATTCCTGACTTTTTCCCCTGTAGTGGCACCCCTACCACACATTTACAAACACACAGATGCAAAAATATTCCACCTTGAGATGTGACAGTCTACAGAGGAGTAGCAGTGTTTTTTCCACAGAGCTGTAGTCATGCAGGCGAAGGCTGGGTCCAGAATCACTCTCTCACAGCAGCCAGTCACTGCAGGTGCAGGTGTGGCCTGATCGTGCTCCGTGAAGGGAAGGACTAGAGTAGAGAAGCCTAAAGCTTGCCAGGGAAGGAATTTCAGGCTCTACAGTTTTGTTTTTTGTTTCTCCTCCTCGTCACTCTTGCAGCTTCTTCTTGAAAACGAGCACACTTTTTCAATTTTTTTTTTTTTTTTTTTTTTTTTTTCCTTTTT
>VUQJ01008447.1:3833-26548 GCA_015108635.1 Andinoacara biseriatus | reverse complement strand
ATGCACACGTGCCTGCCAATTTATTGTGACACGGCACTACAAGTGAACCAACTACACATACTCCATTCCAAGCAGACTACATGTACTAGAAGGAGGCAAGATAAGTAGTCGTCGGCTGTTTTTCTTCTGTTTGCACAACATATTGTTTTATTATTTGGGGTTTAATCTACTCAAACATAATATACATTTAAGTTTACTAAATGGTCTGAAATAAAAGGAAAACAGAATTCTGCCAATTAAGGCAACACGGGTTCATTGCTGCAGGCAGACTCTCCCGAAGGCCATCCTGAGTCCGGGAATTTTTATTTATTTATTTATTTTAAAGTCAAGTATTTCCGTTCAAAAGGAGATTTTTTTTGTGTGCCATAAACACATCTCAAAATGAATTTTTATTTTATCTGTGATTTTTTTATTTATTTTTTTTTAACTTTTAGTCAAATTTGGAACAAACAGCAAATCTCAACTGCATTAAACGAGACTGACCTGTGAGAAGATGCTCGCAGTCGGGGCGACTCTGCTGTCCACCACACTGTAAAAAATGGCGAGCAAGCGGTCCAAAGGGAAGGGCTTCGGACCCAAAAGGTGGTTACTTGTCTAGAAGAGAGACACAAAGATATAAAGATTATGCTAAATGTTTAGGAATTAAATGAATGGGGAAGTAAGTGTTAGGTTAGGATAATTACCTTTTCATTTTTCTTCAAGAAGTTTGTTTTTCTTATTTTGCCGTGATGCTATTGGGCAGAACAAGAAGATGTGATTAATGTAATTTAAGAATGACAATATGACATTTTAAAAAATATTTAAAAAAAAAAAAATCTCATTATAGCAAGTGCTTTTCCCCTAAAATGACCATATCATGGACATCCACTCTCACTCTAAAAAATAAAATAAATAAACTATCTTAAACTTTGGCCATCTTTAATATCAGCCTCCATCACCGCAACACTTTACATATGACAGATAATAAAGTACTATTATTATTATATTCCGTTACCTTTAAAAAGAAGCGTTTATCTGTGCGTGCAGGGTTGTAGGATGCTAGATAGGCAGCAATCAACAGGAACTTGGAGTAATAAGGCAATTCAACATGAGTGTGAGCTGATAAACCTTCCAGAGGGCAGAATAAATGCAATAAGTCAGCATCCTAATATTCTTTCATGCAGTATTATTCTGTTTTCATGCATGGGGGGGTCAGAGAGACACAATTTGAGCACGAGTGGCCAGTGTCACTGTGGCGTATGAGTGGTTTCACAATTTGACTTAGTAATTGTCATCAGTAGAGCTCAGTGTATGCTGATACCTTGCAGGGCTCCAGCCTCCTTCTCCTCCATTTGCTGCATTTGCTCCCACTGAAGACTGAGCAGACGACAGAGAACACACATGGATGATGAAGCGAAGACACATAAGTAATCAACAGTCCAAAAAGCAGCTGGACAGAATTTATTTAACGTATAAAATAATGTAAAAAGTTCAGACCTGGACACCTCTCGAAGGTAAACTGTCTGCATGGCCTTTTTCAAATGTGGCTCTATGTGTTTCCACAGCTTGTGGGTGTCAGTCTCTTTCACTAAACATATAATTATAAACACCATCAGAAAGTGACACAAAAACAGCAGGAAAACTACAAAAAACATTTGCAGAAACAAAGCAATTAAAGAAGCACAGATCAATATTTGAACCAACAGAGAATAAACACTCAGCTCAGCTGTTTCCAACATTTCTGTAGAGCTTTTTGGTTATTTTTTCTAATGTGTTGACAGCCTGCAAACTCTACACTCATAACACTCATTTCCAACCACAGCAGGCAACCAGAGAGAAGCTGAAGCATTAGGTGGACAAACATCCACATACTGTTTTCACAAGAGACCAAAGCAGACACAACCAAAGAAACTCCAAATTCATTCTAATGTCAGGCGCGTGAGGAGCCTCTGTAGCTACACTTTAACAGCAATGTGGAACTACCCCATGGGGTACAAAAAGTAGGAACTCTGATTGACCAGATTGGGCTTCTTATTTTTGTCCTTCAAGCTTGTTGAAGACAACAAGAAGCAGCTTAAAACTACTATCGCTGAATCAAAGAAAGTAAACACAGACGGTTATGACACAAAGGGGAGTCTTCCCATTATTGCTTCTAACATATACACTCAGAGGCCTCTTTACTGGGTCCAACTGTACAAGTGAAGGCAGTCTAGACCAATACAACAGCCATAACATCTTTATTTTTAAGGCCTCACTTTTTGGTTTTAAGTCAGTAAAAAGGTCAGTGCCACTCAGAGCTTTTACACCTTCATGCTGAGGATTTACATCTTCCGCACACATGCTTTTATTTGGTCAGAACTCACTGTGCTCACAGTGTGAGCTCAAAAACTATGGAAAATCATCAAGACTGGTTCCTTTGAAGCCCTCCTGAATATACTTGGCTAAACCAGCTTGAACTCTTATCTGTTTTATCTGTGTTTTATTTAACTATTGAACAGCCCTTTAATTCATTTTTGTTAGTTTTAACAAGCTTATAAATGAATCCATCTTGTCTTAATAAGTTCATTTTTTTGGTGTAAGGTTGGAGATGTTTACATGCAGGTATACAAGGTCATGGTTACACATGATAGTGGGAGGTGTTTTTTGACCCATTTTATTTGCAGTAATATAGTTAGCAACAACTCCTAACACTACAGCTCAGTCACATTAGAGTAAAAACAGGACAGCAACCTACTAACTACTAGCAAAAATCAGTGGTTGCTCAATGATAGCATTGAACTTTTTCCATATTCAAGAACCAAATGTAAGTAGTTCCAGTGACCAGCTGTTTGCCCAGAGGTTGGCATGCAACACCCTCAACCTCTGGGTGACCGCTTTTGATTGCTAGGCAAATGCACAAGTCCCCTGGTGGGAGGCAAGTCTCAAAACAATTGTAATCTGAACCGGACTGACTATAATCAATCTCAGACCGATTGGAGAAGGTTTGTAAATTATTTTACAAATCTTTTACAAACAACAGATTTAAGATTTTTACCAATTTAAACAGATTACATGCAATTTCCAGCTGACCCAATTCAGTCTCTTTGTCTTATTGCTATTTTACTCCATCTTGATGCACCAAAGTCTCTTTCAAGAAGGCAACTGACTACGAGTGACCGCAGTCCTGGTCCTGGTCTTCGTAGCAACCATTACAAAGAGAATAAGATCATAAGCTAATTGCATAGGGTTGCAATAATTTTGGTCATGCTGCAGTCTCCAACCACTGTTTTCCTTAGTATGACTGTAGCATTAAGTGTAAACCCTGTGCAGGAATTCACAGGGCTGAAAAGCTGTTTATTTGTGCAAAACGATCCAGAACAACAAAATCATGAAGACCATAGTGTCGTTACATGTAACTGAACTGACACATTTCTGAAAAATTGTTATCAATTAAGTACTGTGGAAGTTATTTCAATACGGAACTATAAATCTAAATCTTTTATGCAGAAATCTGGTTTTATACATGCCAAGTGGACCCAAGAACATCTACAACTGAAAGCTAACGATGCTCAGTGTCTGGAGGATTCGTAAGTAGTCTGCAAACGTCTGAAAATATAGTCACCATGACAATTTTATATGGTTAGTATGTGTTTTCAGTTGAGCTCAGCTTCAACTGTACAGAGAAAGGGGAATTAATATTAATACTTTTATTTTTAAAATCAGTTTTAAGATGAATGAAATGATCTCATAATTTTACCTTTTCCTTCGGCCAAAGGCTCACAGAACTTTGAGAAGTTGAGGGCAGCCTAGTTGAAAAGACAAAAGGGAAAATCAAAGCTGGAAGACTTAGAAATTATCAAAGCAGTGACCTGTTAAGCTGTGTTTCTGACCAGGTGTCGCAGCTCTCTGAGGTCTCGACAGACAGAGTAAAATACTCCCAGCAGAATGTTGATGTACGCGGAGTAAAGCTCAGCTGAATATGAAGAATGTCTGTTCTGGGACAAAATCTGCTGCAGCTCACCTACAAACAGCCCAAAGAACAAAAAATAAAGTCTCTCCAAAACCAGCCACCAAGTCTCACACGTTCAAGTAAAAGGATTCAGTAATACACTAAGTGCTGAATTTAGACAGTGGTGCTTAATTATGCAATATTCCTCTGGAGTCATTGCCTTAAGTGTGAGAACAAAATCACAGGTACAAATGTCACATCTCACGCTGCACATGCCAAGCGTGCGTCATCATTATGCAGCGTGATGCGAGTTACCCATGACACTGGCTGGCATAGCATGTGTGAGAATGATTATACCTTTACTGTAGTCAGGGAAATGGAGCAGAAGAGGCTCAAAGCAGCCTGTGTTTGGTCTGAACTTGTCCCAGATGATTTCACTGAGCAGGATAACCGTAACGTTGTCCTCAACCTGAAGAACACATGTATGTAGTTTTGATCAGGGATCTCAGACAGAGGATATCTTCACAGATACAGCCCTGTTTCCTCTTTTGTGTTTTTTTTTTCTTTTTCATAGATACAGCTTTGTTTGCTTGATTTAGTGCTTGACTGAATATGCTGACTGACAAAAAAATTAAGGCATTTTTAATTAAGCAGAAATGACAAACATTTTTTTAATTTACTTAGATTCCCTTTAAGGTTTTGTCACAGAAGATTCCTTAATAAAGTCACAATACGGGCTGAATGCTCGTATACATATATACAAATACCAGCAGCACATATTTGCATATTTCATATAGACGCACACACACAGACCCCCACTGCCTGTAATACTGGCAGGCAGTTTGTGACCTATAGCAAAGGGAATTGAAGCACTTACAGAATGTTAATTATAAAGATGTGGATGATTTTTAGTCTGGGTACTCCAGCTTCTTTGCACAGTTCAAATGCATGCATGTTAGGTTAACTGGTGATTCTAAATTGACTGCGGGTGTGAATGTGACTGTGAATAGTTGTCTAGTTCACTTTTAGCCCTGTGATGGACTGCTAAACTTCACAAAACATAACCTGTCTCTCTGCCTATGCAATATGGGATACAGCCATTCTTCAACCCTAAACTGGATATGCAGTTAAGAAAATGGATGCATGGGCTTTAGAGAGAAGCTGCAAAATTGCACCAGGGATGTCAATTTGTTATGTGTAGAAAATGCAAGAAACATTAAGTCAGTATATTCTCTCCATGTCAGTAGCACACATACATTGTCTGTCCTTCCTTTTAATGTTTTATTTTGTTTTTTCTAGACATTTAGAGATTAAACAATGCATCATCCTGTCATCTTCTATGTAAGTGTAAATCTGCATCCTAATTATCACTTTAAAATCCCATGTGGCAGCTGAAGCAGCAAGCCATTAAAAAGACAGGTTCCTCTTAACAGTCCACCATTAAGCACTCAGCTTTCATTGGGATGAAACACAAATAATCACATAAGTCTTTTTACTTTTGGTGTTTTTAATTAAAACGCTGTGAGTGGTTGCCATCTTTCCTTCCTTAATACCATTAAAGAGCACCACACACTCAGCTCAAGGTCATCCATTACAAATGAAGCTCCTCCAGTCCCCTTCATCATCCGCATAGACCAACAACAATAACACAATTCACTTTAGAGATAACACAAAGAGCACGCAGCACTTTCTCACCAGTTCCTGAAGACGCAGGAGAGCAGGAAGGAGACTGGCATCAGTATCTCTCAGAAGCTCAGCTTTTTCCATTACCTACAAAATATACAGTTTATGTAAATTTGATCTTATTTTATAGCATTTATAATATAGTCAGTAAATGGGTGTCTTATCAATGAGCATTACTGCTCAAGCCAAAATGCTAGATTAAACCCACTCCTGTTCTGGCTGAAAATTACACTTCTTTTCTCCAGGCTTATGCATCTGCAGCTTTCTTTAGCATCTATTTGCATTTGTTATCAGTACTAATCATATCATCGTACAAACATTTAGATGACACATGCAAGGAATAAATAATCTGACATGCCATAGGATTAGGGATAATCTGTTATGCCAAGTGAGGAATGGTTTTCTGTAAAGTGCACGGCACTCACAATGTATCGCGTCTGTTTGGCAGGAGACTGGGAGCACTGCTGTCTGTAGATGCGGACAAAGTCAGACAGGGAGGGACTGCGGGGGAGAAGAGAGGCGGCATCGCAGCCAAAGAAGGACAGCAGCACTTGTTCAAACAGCAACACAACAGAAACACATTCGACACAGCTCACTGTGGCGTGAGGAAGCTGCGGAGAGGAGGATGTATGAAAGAGAATCAGTTTGATATCTGTGGAGGTGATACATATCTTCACACTGTGTTGACTCAATCTTCTGACTGGACTCTAAATATGAACAAATGACAAATAGCATCACAGATCTCCAGAGCTGCTGTAATTTGGTGTTACCTAATACAAGATACAACAAGCTAAATAAATAGTGGGTTAGTTAGAGAGATGATAGCTAACTGAATATCTTAAGGTCCAACTTACGAGGCCACTCCCTATTTTTCCAGACTTCATAGACTAAATGACTTATTGTTTAAGCCTGAAATAAATTAGCAAATTCATCAACATAATCAAGGATTAATCTGCATTATTGGCTGCACACCTAGTTGGCAATTTGATTTCCACATTGTGAAAAGACAACCGATGGAACTAAAACAATGAGAATCTGCAGGATCAAGGACAGCATGATTTAAGAAAAAATAAAGTCAGTAGAAATAGAAAAAAGGCAACATGTCAGCAAAATCCTAAGGCGGCTATAAATTCTCAGTATTCAGAAAGAAAGACTTTCAGGTCACATGTTTGTGGCTATATGAGGTATGATCATACATAGACCATTAAACTTTAAAACAAAGTTCCACACAAGACTTAAATTTGGCCGATATCTCCTTTAAGGTGGAAAGGGTAGCTGTTATTTTTAAAAAGTTTCTTGGAAGTCCTGCATTCTTGGGTCATCGCAACTGTATCAAAACGACACTAACTTGAATTTAACTCTTGGGGAAGCAGAAAAAAGGAAGCCAAATTTTGCGAGTGGTGAGCAACAATTTTGTAGGCATGGCCGAAAACGAACAAACAAAAAATTGTAGCTATTAGGGTGATCACTTTGTGTCACTGCACAGTTTTTTTTTTTTTCTTCAAAATCACATTTTGTCCCCTCGTCCCAGTTACTGAGACACATTTGGACTGGCTCCAGTTTGCAAAAATCAACACGAGTCACAAAAAAATCTGTCCTTAAACAAGATCAATGGATGCAACCTTAACTAAATACACAACATAAAAACATACATACTTGTTCAAAGATTATCAGGCAAACTTTAGTTTCTGTGTATGCTTCTAAGCAGCTGGGAGGATTGCATTCAGTTAAATTATATTTGTCTTTCACATGACTGATGTCAAATCTATTTGTTATGTTGGATACATCCAGCGCTCAGCATAAGTAACATGTCCCACATGCAACTAATGCTGGGATGCATTAGACCTCACTCACACAGGCCTAGGGATTGGTTGTTGACCCCCTGTCCCAATTTCTAGTCACTTGGAAAAAAATGTATATTCCCAACTTATTGGTGAGCATTTGCTGGTTGTTGCTGGGTGAAATCAGTCACAAAAAGAGTGGTGCACTAAAATCCTCATTGTTTGCTAGCAGATTGCCGTGGTCACCTGTATTTTGCACTGAATGCACCAATTTCTTTGCAAACACTGACCAAGTATTACTCGAATGCTAGTAAAACTTGAAAAAGAACAATGCAAACCGGAAACATTTGCCTTCAAAGTAAAAGTTGTGCCTTACCGCTGCAACCAACACATTTAAAATAGCAATTTACTTAGTAGGCAAACAATCTCTGCCTCTGGTTTGTATCACATTTCGCAGTTTCACTAATGCTTGGCGAGTAGTTCTTAAGTGTTTGCAGACAAGCTGGCTTTCATGCAAACTAGTGGCAACTGTGGAAACCAGCTAGCAACCACCCACAGGGAAATAAATATTTACCCTTCGCAACCATTTGCTAGGTCCATGTGACTGGGGCCTTACTAAGAGGCTGAAAGTACACACAAACATACTCTCATTTAGTTTGCTGTGATGTGATCATCTGAGATGGCACATGATAGCATGTGGGCATGCACCACAGAGTGTTTTCACCATCGGCCTCCTCACAAAATTACAGTAGAACTCACTGCCTACAGCTGCTTTTTATGAAAGAAAGATGTTTTCATAACTATTACTTATCTATACTGAGTGGAGTGGCTTAAAGTATGTGTCCAAAAGGAGAAAAATATCTGGATTATCTTAAGTACTAACTCATCTGAGATTTTTACTATACTATCAATTTGAACATCCCAGGACATATTGTGCTACATATTGAGTTATCACTTCCACAAAGTGGAAAGTTGAACGTTCATCCTCCCACCTAGTGGGGTGGCTACAAGGGGTAAAAAGGGAAATATGCACCTTACAGACATTTAAACTATGCAAAGATTTCTGATCTTCTGTAATTTTGTACTTTCAGTAAAGTTAAATATTTTCAAGGACTCTTTTAGTCATTCAATATGGAAAAAATTCTTAAGAGCGCAAGTGCCAGCTTTTGTATGAAGTTTATAAAAGCTTAAAGGAGTGAAGCAACTGCGAGTGCAAACATATTCAGCTATTTGTCCTTTAACACACTTCTTTTTGCCTGCTGTGTAGGAGGGAAGTTAACAGTGAAATTAGTTTTTATTATGCTATTAAAATCCAGGACCCTGTGACCTGAACACAAAAATGTTATTCAGGACATTCACTAGACAACAAATGTCTCTCTCACCTGCAGCTCCTTCATCAGAACGTGCATCACATGGCTCTTCCCTGAGGCTCGATGACCGTAAATGAAGATTGAGGGGTAGCTGTACTGCTGTGGCTGGAAGGACAAAATTCAGCATCTTTACACTCAGTATAACTGTCCAATTCGATCAAGATCACTGACCACTTAAACCCTCTATCAGCTTTCATCTGCACATCACAAAATTAGATCAGAGCTTGGCTGTTATTACTAAGTCCAGCATTGCTGTCAGTAATCAGCTATAGTGCTAACAGCTCTTAGCCTCGGTTTACTTAACAAATTCTGACTGACATCTAAAGACATCTAAAGAATTTTTATAACAAGAATAAAAAGAATTAAATCTGTCAGTGATTTTTATTCAAGATGGATATCACTGACTGATTATAGAAGTTTTGAATGACTATTTCAGTTTAATTACAACTACAGATGGGACTAAACGGCCCAAAGTTTTAGATTGTATGCCTCCAAATGCCTGTTGAAAACGTACTGATAAAAGGGCTGCTTAATTAGAGTGCAAGCTGAATATGTAGAGTGAAGATCTGCAAATGGAAATCTCATCAGAGGATGCAAAAATATGTATAACTTTTGCCCGGTCAAATGTATTAAATGCACAGAGAGGCTAAAGGAACACGGTTTCCTTGTATATGGCAGAAATATTAAAATATTAAGCAATCAGAAAGGCTCGTGAAAAATAATCTAAAAAGAAATTCCACTGTAATCAGTTATTTCATATTTTCTATCCAGCACAATAAATCACAATATATGTTAATCACAATAAAAATGAACAAACATCTGTCTTTCAAATTCCAAGAAATAAAGAGCAAAAAATAAAAGAAAATAATAGGAATCCTACTGGTGTCCCTCAAATTATGGGTGCTCATGGAAGGGAACAATGACAAAAAAAAGTGGAAAAATTATGACCAAAGAAATGGAACAAAACATAAAAATCCAGGCATTCAGGTAGGTTCAGAAAATTAATTAAAGGCCTTTATTTTGCTGAGCTAAAGACATTAAAAACACACCAACATGTCTTAGCTTGCACCTTTGTAACAGCAGCATTTTGGACAAAAAAAAATCACAAACCACATAACAGAAATAATGTAAAACTTTACCCTAGAAAAAAGAAACTATACTTTGATAGACAAACTTTAGGTTGATTAGAAATGAGGGGGACAGAGGGACAGCTCAGGTTGAGCAGATTGGAGACAAACTTAAAGACAACAGGGCTAATTGGGTTTGGACGTGTGCAGAGGAGAGATAGTGGATTTAGTGGACAAAGTATGTTGAATATAGAGCTGCCAGGCAGGAGGAAATGAGGAAGACCACAGAGAGGATTCATGGATGTAGTGAAAGAGAACATGAAGAGGGTTGGTGTGACAGTGGAGGATGCTAAGGATAGAGTGAGATGGAGACAGATGATCCACTGTGGTGACCCCTCAAGGGAGCAGCCAAAGGAAGAAGAAGAAACTATTGAAAGGAAATGTGCTTATGTAATGTTATGTTAGTATGTTATCTATTCATATCAATGCTGGCTTTTTTTCTGAAAGCTGCAGACTGCAAAACATGTCATTTAAGACAGTGGAGGGTTTTCATACTTGACTCGGATAATAAAACAGTTGTGCTAATTCTTACCTGCCCCATGAGGGACAGCAGCATCCCAGCCTGGACCTCCCTGCAGGGCAGCTGCTCTGCCACTCTCTGCAGCTTCTCTTCATCGTATCCAGGGTGCTTCAACAGCGCTGTCATCCTGCCACCACACCGTGTCTGTATAAGCAGATTTCAGCGGAGTGCGGCTCACGTTAGTTTCAGCTGGTCCAACCTTAAGCAGACAACGAACTCCGTTGTTCGGCAAAAAGTTAGTCAAAGGAGGAACAACGTCAAAAACGATGTAATGTGAAAACCATAGGGTGCCTAAGAAACAGCAATACCGGCAAATAAAATGTTTGAAATTTAAAATTGCGGCAAATTTTTAAATTAAAGTCGGAAACACTTCAAATTCAGCCGAGACCACTCGCTGGAGTTTCGCGCGCGCCTTCAGATTGCGTCACATGCTGTCATTCCATATCAGCCAATCACGAATGACCCATGAATGCTGGGTAATGTAGTTTTACAATCGAAACGAGCAAATTAGGAATTCATTGTATATTAAAAGTGATTATTGACGATATTTACCAATACAAGTCAATCAAAGCAAAATTAAACTTACATCCTATGGGTAATATCTGAGGCAAACTGGGACATCCGTGCTTGCGCAGTGTAGTGCCTGGCAATATCCAAAACAGCATTGTACAAGATAGAATAGCAACATAGCAGAGTATAAATTATGTCAGTTTGATGCTGTGTTTTTACGCTATTTTTTTCTTTCCACTGGATTAATAACTCAGATACATAATCTACAAGCACATTATCATATGAAATTTTAAAGCTAATTACTTAATATATTTAGTTTTTATCATAAGTCAGCCATCCATTCATCCACTGGTGTGAGATTATTAGGGTTTTTTTTACCAGCTGTAAAAAAATTACATTTAATAATCGCTGTACCAATCCAGTATTTGTGCGCGGAAAGATAAATATCTCACATTAGAAAATTGACCACAGTTTCACATATAAAATCAATCAAATCTCAGAATCGATGTAAGCACGGTATGACACCAATAGGTAGAACATTTGGGGGGAGGGGCGCCTGCATGTTGGCATTTGATTATTATATGATATCTGCTATTATAGTGGCAGATGCGTTTACATCCATTTATCCCCATACACTTTAGTGTCGCAGTGGTCAGGCGTAAAGATCGCTTTTCTCTTTAAAAAAATCAATGTCTGTTTAAGATTTCGCGGGTTACTGTACGTCAGAGTGGGATTAAGGGATGTGGGTTGGCCCTGTAATATCCGAGGCTATCCTCCAACTCCAATTCAATAGGAGCTCAGCTGCGCTGTTGGTCTGTCGGCGTCGAGAACAGGCTGACCATTTCAGAGAGACCCGTACACACAGCTGAGACGGTTTACCGGAGCAGCGGACACGACTCAGGCAGAGACATTTTTAAAATAATCTAAATATGAAGGCAGATATGGCAGAAATCTTCTGAATTTTGGATTCCCAGAGCTTGTTTTTTTCCCGGAGCGCACGTCCTGATTCTGCCGACTAATGAATAGAAAAGCATGAAGAAATCAAACCCCGACCTTGCCACGGATGAGAGCGCGGTGATGCTGTGATAATTGTGACTGAACAGGCAGGGGGGAAATCCGCGGACAGCGACTGGGAGAAGTTCTGCGGGATATTGTGATCAGAAGAAGCAGATGTTAGTTTGCTGAGGAGGTTGACAGATCCCGAACAGCGCGCAGACCACCCTCACATTATGGTCCCCGGGGCCCCCAGCACGACCACCACCATGCTCCCCGCATCCGAGGCTGCCAAAATCTACCAGACCAACTACGTGCGCAACTCCCGCGCCATCGGCGTCCTGTGGGCCATCTTCACCATCCTCTTCGCCATCGTCAACGTGGTGTGCTTCATCCAGCCGTACTGGATCGGGGATGGCGTGGACACCCCGCAAGCGGGCTACTTCGGTCTGTTCCACTACTGCATCGGGAACGGGCTGTCCCGGGACTTGACCTGTCAAGGCAGCTTCACCGAGTTCAGCAGCATCCCCTCCGGTGCGTTCAAGGCTGCCTCCTTCTTCATCGGCATGTCCATGGTGCTGGTCCTCACCTGCATTGGTTGCTTTGCGCTTTTCTTCTTCTGCAGCACCGGTACCGTGTACAAGATCTGCGGCTGGATGCAGCTGGCTGCAGGTAAGATGCGTGACTACAGGTGGAAGTTCGGAACGAGTAGGGGAAGCTCTGGGGTTGGGTGAGAGTCCAATGAGCAATATGTAATACTTAAAACAGTTTAAAGGCACAGCTCTCACCCGCGCCTTTCCAATCAGATTTTAGACGTTAATATTATTTGGCACAAAACATATGTACATTGTTAAATGCACTAACAAATCCAAAGGTTTCTTCACTTCATAAACTCCCGTAATGATTTATATAATATTGGAGGGGTCACAATGTGCAACAGGTTTAGCCACTGAGCCCAAAATTAGTAGATTTTGTCTGGCGAAACCGAAGCCAGAGACACTCTCCGGTTAAAAAAGCCCTTGTAATAAAATATTATGTAACTGTCTGTGGTGTAGGTGGGCTGGCAACAGCCTTGAGGAGACTGATTCTACAGCTCCAAAGATTGTACTAAACCCTTAAGAGCTGAATAATGAAAGCGAGCTAACATTTTCACTTTGCTTGTGGACGCCTCATTGGCCTGAAATCTCTTCATGAACAGACAGCGATTCTAAATACATAAAATACACACTGAAATCCTGCAAGGATTAATTGAACATATTTTTGATTTTATAGATCAGCAAAACAAGCGGGAACTCCTCAGTGTTTCCTGTGGCTTGCTTAAACTTAAATTGGAAAATGCTAATTCTTCTTTTGCTCATTTAATGACACCAGGAAGGGTTTCTCTTCAAGTGAAAGGTTCCCTCCGGCCTTTAATTATTTTTCAGTTTCTCACCTCTTTGCAGAGATTTTGACTCCCATCTAAAAGTAGTGACAAAACAAACAATTTCAGTACTTACAGCAAAGCAGCAGCACAGCATTTTACAAATGAGTCCTCCAGAGTTTAGTGGATTTCTAGAGAAAAGGACTTCCACATTTTACCTTTTAAAAAAAAAAAAAAAACTTACAATAGATATATTTTTTGTACATTTTATTGTTTTTATTTTGTGTTTATTTCAATCCCTTTTAGATTTATATCTCCCAAGAGTCCTTATTAAAGTTGCAATAGTATACAAGCAGAATACGGCTGTGGCTCAGGTGATATGTTGGTGGATCGATTCCCGGCTCCTCTAGCCCACATGCCGAAGTATCCTTGGGCAAGATACTGAACCCTGATGCATCCCTGTGCGAATGTTGTGCTTAGAGAGAACTGAGTAGAAAGGCACTCTATAAGAACCAGTCCATTTACCATACTACATATACAAACACCACCTCCTACACCTCCTGCACACATACTGAGTGCTTTAAAACAAAGTATTCTATATATGTTTGTGTGTGTGTGTGTGTGTGTGTGTGGCCAACAGACACTAAAGCAAGAAACAGGCTTAGTTACTATGATTAAATTATGATTTGTTCAGAGCTTTCTGCTATTGATTTGTAATAATAATCATGACAATAAACTTTATTTACATAGAAAAATACATAGAAAGGTACTACTTTGTAACAAAGTTACAAAGTGCTCCATGAAGACAGGATAGATGTGAAAAAACAGACAACACAGCACTGAGAGGGGAAAACTAACACAGTGTTTACAAAAGCAAAGACAGATACTCTGAAAATAGAATAGAATAAAATAGAATGCTTTTATTTGTCATTGTACAGATATACAAATAACTTTGGAGCAGCTGCCTGAGTGGTGCATACAATTAAGACACATCACGTAAAACCTTGATGCAAGTTCTATAAACACTTGCTTTATAAATTTTTAAAAAATTATATAAATATAAGGCCATAGGAGGCAGCACGGTGGCACGGTGGTTAGCACTGTTGTTTCACAGCAAGAAGGTTCAAAATCCACCATCTGGCTAGGGCCTTTCTTTGTGGAGTTTGCATGTTTTCCCCATGTCTGTGTGGGTTCTCTCAGGGTATTCTGACTTCCTGCAACAGTCTAAACTGCCCATAGGTGTGAATGTGAGTGCGAATTGTTGTCTGTCTCTCTGTGTCCCTGCAGCCTGTCCAGGGTGTACCCTGCCTCTCACCCTATGACAACTGGGATAGGCTCCAGCCCCCCTACAACCCTAAATTGGACAAACAGAAGAAAATGCATGGATAAGAATATGAGAATTTAAATCAGAGGAAAAAGAACAAGTGCCAATCTTTTGTAGTTCCTCTTGGTATATACTGAGTTTGTGTGTGAAAAGTAGACTAAAAAAAAAACAAAGAAAACAAGCAAGAAGCACTGCATTTGTGTGCACCATCATCTATAAAGCTACTTTCAGCTGCTTCCTTATTCATGCTTGTGTGATTTGGCAGATTTTTACCCTGGATGCCCTTCCTAATGTAAGCCCAAAGGGGTCTGTGTCTCCTCCTGGGATCAAACTGGGAATCTTTCCCTTGTTTGGTGAATATGTAAACCACTACACTATAGTTAAAACCAATCACCAAGAGTAGATGATGAAACATAATAGGAGACAGCATAAAAGTAGCTCAAACTGGAAGCATAGAGACAGCCCGCTTATAAAACTGTGTCTTTAAGAGAGATTTGAAAGACAATAAGGAGCTAACCAATCTGGGAGGCTGTTGAGAGTGTTGGGATGGCCCTAGCAGAGCCCTGGCTGAGGACCTCCAGTTGCAGCCTGGCATATAAGGTGTTAGAAGATCTGACATGTACTTAGGTGTGAGCCCAGAGTGGGCATTAAAAACCATCAACCAAATCTTAAAATCTATTCTAAAATAAATAGGTAACCATTGAAGAGATGCTAAAATAGGAGTGATGTGCTCTCTGACTGATGCATTCTGAACAAGCTCTAGTTTTTCAAACATGTGTATAAGGAGTTATAATAGCCTAATAGAGATGAAAGAAGCATGTATAAACATCTCTAGAGTTCTGTTGGACAACATTGAACTCATCTTCAGTATCCCGCGCTGCATAAAACACAACAACTGAGCTGACATACTTATTCAAACTGGGGTGGTTGTCAAAAATTGACACCCAAGTTTTTACAGTATTGGCCCAAATTCATGGATAAAGAGCCCGGATGTGTTGTGATAAATCTGTTAGCAGCATTGGGGCCAATAATGATTACTTCAGTCTTATCCATATTTAGTTGAAGGAAGTAGGAGGAGTCATAAGCTCATTTATTTAAAGTTGAAGTACTTACTAAAAGTCAGTTTTAGAATGGACAGTTTTTAATGTGTGGGTTCAAAACAGGGCAGAATGTCTTTGGACTGCAGCTTCCTCCCACAATCCAAAGGCATACTTGTTAGGTTTCTGTGTATTGGCCCTGTGACTGGTGACCTGTCTAGCTACCTCATGACTCTAAACTGAATAAGCAGCTAAGAAAATGGATGGCCTATTCCAGCCTTGACACTGTTCATTTTCTGAAAGCATTTAAGATGAATTACTTAAGAAGAACACTGGCTAATGTCCAATCTGACTGCTTTGGACATTTGCATTTTCACACGAACCTCTGCTGTGATGTCTGGAAAAGTTCAAGGCTGCAGTGCATTTTTGAAATGAACATTCAAGAAGGACATAACAGGGAAATAAACAGCAGAGGAATAACAGCTGTGTACATTAAGCACTCGGAGTGGTAGTCTGTAGGTGCTACAGTATACACAGAGCTTTGCAGACCCATGTCTGCAGCTGTGTACTGTCATCTTTGGGCAGTGCCAAAAATATGTAAAATGACCATTAATGTGGGCTACTCCTGGTTATGCTTGCCGGTCTATTAACTCAGCCCTTGCCGAGGAGAAGACAGCAGGCAGATCAGAGAACTTCTGTCTGAAAACACCCACTAAATACTAGCTGAGTGGTTGTAAAACTTGAAAAAGTGTGACACAAACCACAAACAGAGAACCTTTGTGTTGAGATTAAAAGTTGTGCCTCAGCATTGCAGCCAACAAACACCGAGGCACAAGGTGCAACGGTTACTTTGTGCAGTTTCTGTTGCACTTTTCATGGTTTCACTACAGCTCAGAGACTAGCTGGCAAGTGTAAGCAGACAAGAAAAGGAAAAAAAGAAGAATAACCTTATTGATCCCTGAGGGAAATTCATATGTCTGATACAGTTCATCTGCGATTTGTATGAGAATTAAAAAGCCTGCTGGCTGTCAAGTCAGCATATTCCATGCAAACTACAGGCAACAGTGGCAATCTGCTTGCAATCAAAGCAATCACATGGAAGTTTTCACTGACCCATCACAGAATACACATTTTTTTATTCAGTGACCAGTATGATTGTGGTCCGATTTCTAAGCCTGTGTGTGACTAGCACTTTATTCTCACTTTATTCACTTTATCCTGTACTAGGCCACGATTCACTAAGTATTGTGATTTTTCCTGATCTTTTACCTAAGTTTATTAGAGCCGTGTCAAATTTACTACTGAATATTGCTGAAATCTCACACTAGTTTCCATCTTTGATAACTCCTCGATTTTATCCTTGGTTATGAATAATATAGGTTTACTGCTATTTCTTTTCTTTTCATTTTTATCTCACCCTGTTAACCATTTTCAAGCTAGAGTTTGAGTTATCATGTTTAGCCTTGAGCAGATGAGGAACATCTGCAGAGGTCCAATTAACCTGCTTCTCTTTAACTCTGCACCATCAATTTTTTTCTTTTGTTTTCATTTTCAAGCTTGTAGTCTTCATCACCAGCTGACAGATTTTGATTTATCCAATTTCATTCAGCTCCCTCTGGAGCCACAGCACACTGGATACAACTTTTTCTCCACATATAGAACAAGTCCTCCACGAGACCCATAAACAGGCTTTGATGTGTAGGATCGAAGGAGCTCCCTTTTAGAGTCTTTTCATATTTGGTTGCCTCAGCTTGTGAAATTGCTGTCGCTGTGATTTTTGTGTAACATGCAAACATAAATAAATCAGAATCATTCAGAGTATGGAAGCTCATTTGCATTCTTTTATAAAGAGCAGTTCAAGGTCAACAGCTCCACTGAAAAAAAAAAAAAAGAATATAGCTGGTATCAGCTGTTTGTCTTTCACATGACCTTGACTCAACATTGACTAGAGAGAGCGGTGGAAGAAAGAAGCAACTACATGAGTCACTGAGTTTTTAATTTGATCCAAAAATATGAGATTTGATTTCATTTCTTGAGAAAATGAACGTCGTTGCACAAATTTACACCCCCACAGAGAAACATATGATAAATAATGACTGATAAAGACAGCGATTCTGTGCGGAGTCTCTGGCTCAGAAATATTTGTGTGTATAAATAATCTGCCAGCATCACATCGTGCACCTTTATACATGCCTGCAGCAAAACGCTGGTTGTTCTCAAATGGGAATTAAATGTCATAACCAATAACAATCACATTACACTGCACTCCTGCTTTTTGCCTACAAAATATGCCCACACATTCAGGGTTCAAATCTGCTAGCCACCGGGCTAGACAATAAATACCTAATCATTTATAAGTAGCAGGGGTTAGCAGCACCACTGGCCAGCTGTTGGCTTACTCCCAACACAATGTTCCCTTTTCATCTAAAAATTACTGAAGCTCCAGCAGCTGAGTTGGATTATCTTGGAGACAAAGCACAATGAGGAGCTCAATCAAAAGCCATTCCTAATGAGGAGGAGTTGGTGTTTTAGTCACAGATCAAAGCTCTTTCTTAGTCCTCTGAGCCACATCGGCCTTCCTCAGTTTTCCCACCAAGTCAGGAGAACAGAGAGTTTTTAAACTGATGATTATTTATCACTGATTGTAAAATGTCAGAAAAGTTTTACAATTTTCTAAGCCCAAATATTCAATTTCATTATTGTTTCACCATAAGGCAAAGGGGGATCCTGGGTTCTAAAAACTTTGTCTTTCCCTAAAGCACTTAAGTAGGAAATATACAGTAGCTATAAGTCACAGGTGGACATATTTAAGGCAGGATACACAATTGCAGAGAATCTGTGAAAACAATATAGGAATCAGAAGTTAGACAAGGACAGGAGACATGCAGGGAGCAGAAAATTTTAAAAAATCAAAGAAGTGGAAACAAGGAGGGAGGCAACATGTAGACAAAGCAGAGGCCAATAAAGATGGGAACAATAGGAAAATTTAAAAAATTAGAAACTCAAGACAGACTCAAACCAGATCTCCTGGCAGGTTAAACACACAATATTGAGGAGATTCCTCTGTCCGATCCCATCATGATCAGAAAAAAAATCCTCCCTGTCAGACGCCATTTCAGGTGGTCTGAGGCTGCTGTGACGAGCTGTCAAAGACAGCACACATGGCTCAGAGACGTCTTTCCAATGATGCGATCTCCTGAATGTTTGATCAGCATCGGCTTCCGGTGTGTCAAGATTTCAGAAAGATATGCCAAAAAAAATGATGATCTCATTAATGATGCGATATCTTTTTCTTTGATATGAAACAGAACGCAGCTTTGAATCTTTGTCCTTTGCATTTTTTTGCATGGTAGTTAATCGGCATCCACCCACAAAGCCAACTTTTATGCCTCAATTTTCTCTCTTCTATGACTAGAAAAATCACATTTTAAAGGTCAAAGAGGTCAAAGATGAGAGTGCTTAGATGACGAGGTATTTTCTAACTAGTGCAGTTTTCGTAGCGGCCTCAGGGGCTGTGACAGGTTGTTTATAATAAACAATTTATCAATAATTAATGATCAGCAACAACACATTAAAAAATATAATGATTGACAATTTTTTCACATATACTTATGCTTTTACCATGTTATTCCTATCTTTGTGCTGAGAAAACAAAGAAACTTTCACTATAAAAAATAATGTTTTCAAGACTTAAAGCTCTTCAGTAGACCATCTTTGAACATTTAGCCAGCACAAAAGTGATGCGACACAACAATAATAAATACCAACCAATACTGGTTATTTTCATCCTGTATATTGATGCATCCTTGGAGTTAATTTTCTCACTAAAGGCAATCATGCAAGTCCAGTGACTATACTATTGGGGGCAACTTTCCCCTTGTAGCCCTTCCAAAGGCAAATTGGGCTTGGGTGACGTATCAGATCTCACATAGCACACAGCAACCTCGCCTAGAACAGGGATTCCAGGGCTCCACCTTCAAGCCAGGCCTGGGGGAAGGGCTTGTTACAGAGTACTTGTGGCCTGGCCTAAGCCTTTTGGAGCCTGGCCTGGTTCAGCCCAAAATAGCCACAGAGGTCCCCTATCCTGTGGCGCAGCACCTCCATCAGGTGTGAAATGGGTTTGGTGCTTTGTGGATCAGAGAGATCGATGACACAATAAAGCAAAATACTGCAAGAATTAGCTTAGCAGAGCATAAAGTGTCACTGATGCCATTTCAACCTGACCTCATTTAAATAGAAACCTCAGAACATCACATTCAGTAACGTAAAACAAGTGGTAAATCTTGCAGACTGTAAATATTGTACATGTCCTGGTCATAAGAGAAACTATGTTACTCAGTAGCTGAGGTGGTCTTTGCTGGTCTTTGCAATATGTTTTTCAGTCAAATATTCCCACATAGGGTCAGCTGTTATTTCTCCACCTGCTTCATAAAATGAGAAGGCCATGATGGGAGCCCAAAACGTTTTTGCAAACTATGCATACATTCAAATCATGTTTGCTAAGTTTTATTTCTATAAGCGGCTTCATTATTGTCTCAAAGCAGATCTCATAAACAGCAAATGTTTTTTTCATGGTAAGTTTTAGTCTACCATCAAAAAATTGGGGAAAATTTGTGTTTAATCCCTTCTGGGACTTGTGGAATCAATGTCACGGTGGATTGAAGCTGTTCTGGATGCTTGTGTGATTCCAACACACCATTAAGAGACTTGTTTTCCCTGTTAATTTGTCACCCATCTGCTGTTTTTTTCCACTTCATACTTTGTGTTTCAGAGGAATAAAGAGAATGTAAAAAGACACTTTATCTGCCATTAATAAATCCATTAGTTACAACTTATAAACTCTTTTAAAAGCATGGCTTATTAGAAATTGGCACTGATGATGAAAACAGGCTGCGGTGATTGGTGCACAGTGCGGAGCAGCAGGGACACAGCTCTTGACAAGATGATGTGCATTGATGCTCAATAACCTGGATGGGCTCCAGAGCTCTGATGGCCATCTGGATTTCACACAAACATGCACGCATGAAGACTGCCCTTGGCATGAGCAGCTGTTTGCTTTTCTGTGACTCTTAGTCCATAAAAATCCATAGAATCAGAGGTGGGTTACTAAAAAGTGCTGCTGAAGCATTTCCAACCCAGCGTCCATTTCCTGGTTGCCTGACCAGCAGCTCACTGTGCAGTAAGTGGCTCTCCTCATGGTGCTCTCTGTGTACTAAGTGATCCTCTAAAGAGTGGAGCTGGCATTCAGAGGTAGCAATAAAAGGTCCATTTGGTAGCTGAAGGTTTATTGATCCAAATGTTGCTTTCCAGAACAACAGAAAGCAGTGCTGTAACAGGACACAGCTGCCACTACACGCGTGGCCTTTTTGATGGCTCTTCAGTTACGTGTTAGTGTGAGTGACAGAACGACACAGTGTGAGGTGCGCACACTCTGGTTGCCTTATGTTTGATACATGATAACAGTTTGATACATCTTCTGGCTGACTGATAATATTATGTGAATGCTCGCTGTGCGGCGTGGTATTCAAATTTACACCTCTTCAGAAAGATGTCAAGTGGAACTGGGCTGTGTTGCTTATCACCGTCACATTGTGTTTAGGAAAGGAGAGGCAAAGAAAGGCATGAGAAACAATCTCACCACTACTGCAGAGGAGGAGGCCAGATAATGAGAAAAGATCCAGGAAATGTCTGGAAGACGAAATCTATTGATTGAAATGCCAATTGTGCTCTTCCTGTCCGTAGGTTATAATAATCCAATTAGAATCATGTTAACTCATTATTTCTTTTTCTAATCTGAACATTTAATTATCATGTTCCTTCTTGACAAGGAGAAGAATATAGCCTGAAATTTAAACACATTTTTTTTGCTTTGATTTATTCATTAACGTATGGTTAGGTTTTAAATGAACCGAACAAGCATCAATTAGAAGCGTCAAAGTATTGACCAAAAACAATATTACTCTATGTGCCAGTAAAAATAGTTAAGATGCATATCGTATGGGTGCACAGTCACAACTGCGCCTAAATTATACCCAAAGAAAACGCACTCAAACACCGGGAGCACATGCAAACTCCACACAGAAAGACCTCGGCCAAGTCGGAGTCAAACCCAAGACCTTCTTGCTGTGAGGCAGCTGTGCTAAGAACTGCACCACTATGTTGACCATGATGAAATCCAAATATGCAAAGAAGGCAATGTCCATTACCGAGTAATGTACCAGCTATTACTGAGCACATGCACACGAGCTGTGTGGTTCTTTGTTTTTATGGATTTAGGTACAAAGCTGAGCATGAAATGGTTGGTTTTGCATATTGTAGATGTTCAAATTTCCATTTTTCTCTGAACACTTCAAGGATTTACTTGTCTTGTGTCTTGTGTGTGAGTCCTTTGTGCCGCTCTGCACATTTCCATATTTCCATATTAATTTATGAAAAATGTTATTCTATTGTTTGCCTTACAATAGGGAAAAAAGTACATTTTTATTTACTGCAAAAAAAAAGCAGAACCCACGAACAACCCAAGGCAATATGCCCATTTTTAGAAACTACAGTTGATTTTTTTCTTTTTACTTTTTGCTTATTCCATTTTTTTTTGTACACTATCCATTTCAGCACAGATTTATACGCCTACACTGCTTTTCAAAGTGCATGTTGTTTGGGCAGTTAACAAAGATAAGACTGTTGGAACTGAAAGGCAGTGGAGGAAAAAAAAAAGTCCAGTCTTGAGGACACCCTTCTAATGTAAAATGGTCAAAAACAGCTACTTGTGATTAATTTTAGTACCAAAAAAAATGCCACCAGATGGATTGCTCTAATTTTATTGTTCTGTTTATTTATTTTCTGGGGAAGGTGTCATCCCTTAATTTTAATGATGAGCTCTGCACATGTGCAGTATGGTTGACTCACTCCAAAATAAAAGCCGAGTGCTAATGACATCAGCCCAATCCTCTCATCCATATAATGAACTACTGGAAGTGTCCGAGAGGCTTTACAGTGATGTAACATGACGACACGTGAACACAAACTCATACACACACATACACCCACAGAGTGAAGAGGCCATTAGCAGAAAGGAGCGAGGGAGGCTTTCACCTGAAGGTGTT
>VUQJ01008446.1:22951-35484 GCA_015108635.1 Andinoacara biseriatus | reverse complement strand
ATGCTACCATACAATGAATGCATTCTTTCAATTTTAGTAGTTTTGCACGTCCGTGATGGGCCATTGTTGGATGGGTTTCATGGAGCGTTCTGTGATTGTTTAATTTCTTTGCAGTTTCTAAACAATTGCAACAACAACTCTTAAATGGATGGCCTTGCCTCAAAAATGACAACATTGGAATTTTCGTAGGTGGCTGGAGATTGGGTGGAGATTGTCGAGGCAAGACTACACTCAGACATGCTCTTCATGCCGCTAGTCCTGCTGTCATCCAGACTCAGCTTCTACAGATAACAAAGTTTTACCACTTTTAGTCAATTTTTAAGTTTAATATCACATAATATTACCATTTAGATGAATACAGGAAGATTTTTATTTTTATAGTGGATACAAATAAAATCAGGAGTCTAAGTAGATGTAAGACAGAGGGTAACCTTGTTGCTAAGTGATGGGTTTATGAATGTGACATCAGCCAATGTCAGCAATATCTTGTTGGGACCTCTGACCAGCCGGATCTGATTGATCCGTCGCCTAATCAACAAAAGACAAGGGAGGTTGCTGAAAGTTAATCCTCAAGGCAGGAAGAGATCAGAAAAAACAGATACATGTTAAGTTCTTCAGTTTTTACCTGGAAAGTTTTTCATTTATTTTAATATTTAATATTTCAGACCTCTGCAGCCTAAAAACATGCTTTAATAGATCTTTGTACCTGATGCAGTAAATCAGTGGCACAATACCAACAAAGGCAGCTGTCACCCCGAGGAGTGCACTTATGGTAGAGAACAAATCCACTCCTGAAACAGAGAACTAATTTTATCAAAAACAAACAGAGAAAAAACATCCATAGTAAAATGTAAAGTTTAATCAGCTGTATTTAAATTGCAAAAGTAAGCATGACTCATCTAAAATTGCTACGAAATCTTCAATTGAAATTAGTTGCAACAAAAGACAAACAGGCTAAGCTAAACACTTTCTTGGAAGACAACATGCAATAATATATTTGTTTGCAGAGTCATTCACAATTTTTAAAAGTGTCAGATAAAAATGGAAATATTCAGAACACAAATATACTAACTACATACTGTCTACAGATGTGTGCTTGGTCCTCGCCAAGCAGCAACTTATATATGTTTAAGTTGCTTACTTACTATTCATATGCAAGTATGAATATTAAAGGCCAAATATTGCAGTTCTTTAAATGACCACTCGGGCTTCCTCTAAATGTGTCAATCCCCATAGTCTCCCATATTGCCAACTTTATAGCAGAAACACTATTTGGCCACTATTAGCTAATTTCCTCCAAAACAATTGTAAGCGGTGGGATTTTTTTTTGTGTAACTCATCCATTCAAATTTGATTATGGGCTATATTGTGCATTCTTAGGGGTCTGTTAAATGGCAAATAGACTAGGCATCTCCTCAGCCAATTCAAGCCAAAGATAGGTCTTCACAACAAGAAGCTAGTGGGTGATGTCAAAATGGCTATATCCTCACCTCCTGAGCAGATGACTCCTGGAGTAAACCAGCATGAGGCATCTTTCCAGGGTGCATTACCTCGAGGGAAATGGATGTCTCGACCCAAGAAGCGGACCATACCTATCTCCATGTCAATCCTGTGATTAGTCAGATCAGTAGTTAATTTTGAAAGCAAACTGCGCTTGTCCAGCATTTCATTGAGTCTCCTTCCTTCATTTGGTTGTCTCACACAATAAAACACTAATTGTGTGATCTCAGCCCTTACATACTTGTGTGTTGGCTTAAGCTCCCAGGATATTCCGTCTGTGTCTAGTATGAGGTAGTCCAGCAGGGCTGCTCCAGAACTGTTGGTTTTGATGGGGTGGCTGAAACCCTGTAATGTAAATAAGCTATGCATTTTTGTCCTTTTTGTCGATTAAATACAGACTTTAAAAAGCAATACATTACAGTATATTACAGCATTACCTAGTGAGAAATGTAACTTGTTAGTCCTGTTTTTCCACTAAACAATCTTCATAAACAGATACAGATGGAAAGCAGAGCCACACCCAGGGCAGGGGCGCCAGGCACAAATGAATTAGACCCAATGCTGTGTCTTGTTACCTGGAAGGCTAAGTTGCGGGTGCGTTGCGCCAGATTTCCTCCAGACATCCACTCATTGGACTCCCAAACCTGATGCACTGCGTGAGCCATGAACATAACAGAGTTGTAGATTGTACCAAACAGAGGAGACACCTGCACCACATACAAAGATGCCAAATTCAGCTGCTTTCCTTACGGAAAACTCGTCAACAGAAACACAAAGCTTATTTACAAAATCTCTCTACAAACCTGCTGGGATTTCAGTGTCCTCGCTACCTCTCCGTTCTCCATGGCTTCATTGTAGGCCTCATAGAACGACACCTGGGGTGAGTCAATAGTGACGGTCAGCACGGCATCATAAGCCCGCAGCAGTTTGCCGTTTCTCTTGAGAGCTGGGTAGGTCACATTATGGTAGGGCAGGCTGTAGAGCAGCGTGTCATATGGAACAAACACTCGAGAGCCATCGATCATCTGCATGTCGTAGGCCGTTTCCAATAGAAGCCTCTGGACTGTGCCGCCGATCAGCACTGAGTGCATGCAGAGGATCACAACTGGGACAAGAAATGAGACAAATTCAGAATGTGACATGTCTCTTCACTGATCACATTCTCCTTACAGAAAAATCTTAAATGTTTTTCTAATGATAAGCATACTTTCACAGTCCAACTTTCTGATTCTAATGACCATAATTTACTAAATGAACTTCATGAATGACCATACACTAGCAAGCAACTGAGCCCATAAATTCACCAGAAAAGTTTTTATTAGCGTTACAATGCAAATGTGCTGGGAACTGCTTTTCCTATAGACTTGTATACAGCTGGAAGTCTTTTTACAACCACAATGGTTGCCCTCTGCTGGCCACTAAAAAAATGCAGGTTTAAGGTACTTCCTACTAACCCTGATTGCATAAAGCCTTGATTATACTTTCCGCTAGTCCACTAGGGTCTACTTGTGATGTCAATTTTATCATCAGGTGGTGTGAGGGTCCGTGCGGACGTCCATGTGCCTGCCTGCTTGTGGACTCGTCTACAGAAAACCTATCTGAAAATGTACCAACTTATGCATATGCAGACTTCAAACGAACTTCAAAGAAACATAACAGGAATGACTACTCGGCCACTAGATAGACAGCTTCCTGTGTCCGTGTCCGCAGTAGAGTAAAATCGAGGCTTAAATGAATGAAAATGAATACTGACCTCGTATTTCTCTCATCTTGTGGACCTTAGTGAGAGCTCGTCTGATGCCATGGGGTGTGTTCTCCATAAAAGTGACCAGTCTGACTGGCATGCCATGGCTTCTCAAGGCGTCAGCCACCTGCACAAGACAGAGAAACATGGCACAGACCAAACTCATGAACTCAAAAACCGATGGTGTTGGCTTTATGAGGAGGCATTTGATGTCTTGATTTATGAGGATCTAGGCAGCAACCAGACAACTGTAGCTGTTTTTGGAGTCCAAATGTGAAAACAAGGGAATTCAAACCTTGATAGCCGTATCCACCCAGATGTCCTCAGAGGAAGAAATTATGCCAACGTGAGCCCACCTGAAGTAGCTCATGACACTGAGTAGGACCGAAGTAGGTCTCGCCATCGAGCGAGCAAAAGTCGGATGGCTCCGAACGTCATCCAACTCATAGCCAACACATCCCCAAGGAAACAATGCCTAGAAGACAAAGTAGAAAAGAAAATGTTTTTTTTGTCACAAGAGAAAATACCAGCAAAATATGAGTTGGCCTTCCTGATGTGTTAAAGATGTGTAAATACAGACAAGCATCCCAACCAACTTTATTCCAGCCTTTGCTCAGCATTGAAGCAGCATCACAGTAGCCTGGGTTGACTGGTCCAATGAAGCCTGAAGCTTTGGCATGGAAACCCATAAATGCCTCCAGCGCCCTGGATGTCTCACATGGCTCCTGGAGAAAGATATCCAACAATCCACACCTTAATACTGAAACAATCCAGCCAGAAACAAAACAAGGCCAATTAACTTGAAATAGATGTTCTTCAGTTTCCTTTTATGCAGTGTAGTGTGGCTAGGCTGGCTCCTTCCAGTCTTCAGGCTATGCTAAATTAACACAGTTACACTGGCATACCTATTATAAAGTTAAATTCAAGAGATGCACTGCTCAAATGTTAAGCAATTTCTTTAATATAAGTTTTTCTTTGCCTCTGCATAGTTTTTGGATGGTTCCTGGTTTTCTTGCCTTTCTGCTTACTACTGCTAGTTAGCTAAGCTAACAAGTTATCTAACAAAACTTCCCTTGGTTTGATGTTATTAGACATTAACCTTCATGTATATGATTTGTGTATATCAGCAAATATAATGCTAGCGATGAATGACATATGAAGCTTAGGCATACCTGCAGCACTGCATACTCAAATGTTACAGCGTAGGACAGCGAAGGGTCCTTGTTGATGCGGTTGACGGCGAGCTGTGCCGCCACACTGGGAAGGGCCTTGGCAAAGAGAGGGTCACATCCCCAGGGCCCCACCACCCCAACCCGAAACCAGGCAGCCTGGGCTGAGCAGGGCAATAAGCACAGGGAGGCCAGGACGACCAAGGGGAACCTCAGGAGGCCACAAAGGGAAAGGGGTGCAAGGGAAAGAGAAAGATAAGGAGAGCAGCAGAAGCATGGATTTGAGGAGAAAGGATGAGTGGAAGGAGAAGAGTTAATTAGAGAAGCCAAGAAGGAAAGGCAGACATCAAGAGATGATTCTGGTGTCTTATTCCGTGTCTGGGGTAAGGAGATGAAGGCACAGCGCTGTTGTTGCATCTCAAGGCTCACAGGAGGGTGGGTGATGAAGATCTAGAGGTGAAAGTGCTGCTATCCTAAAATTCAAAGAAGAGAAAAGAAAGCTGCCCGTCAGGTAATTGCCTTTTCTAAAACAACATTAAGCAATCACCAGGAAAATTGTTAGTATGCTTTCCTGAATTGCTTTTTGGGGATACTTGAGTCTCAATCTTAATTAGTCTACAGCTGAATTAGAAATTAATCAGACCGAACTCTGATTTGCAGGAAATATTTGTGTTTTATGGCATAATTTCCTCCCTTTCTCACGCTTTTCTTCACCACCTTGTTTGAGGAAAGGGTGGATTATGGGGGTGTTGCTTCAGGTTTGGTCATCTTATGAATGCAAGACCTTGCAGAAATGACTTATCTAAATTTTGTGTGCATAGTTATATTTCATGCTAACTACAGGGTACTAACTGGTTTATTGTTTCCAAGTTAGCTCCCTTTTTATTCAGGCCCATTCCTTAAGGTTTGTTTATGCTCCCAGATTTCTGCAGGGAATCTATCCTGTACTATATTTACACGATTTACATAAAGTAAAAAAGTATTTTACCTATTGATCAAAACATCGAGAAGGTAGAGATTTCAGGTACTCACAAAGGGTATCCATTTACGAGTTAATTTTGCTGAACTACCCTTCACTGTTAATCTTTTCTATCTTCAGATTTGTTCTGGCAGTGATAAGCCACTGTAATGTAGATGGAGGTGTAGGGGATTTCCAGGAAAGTAAGATACAGCATGATGTATTCTTATTTTAAGGAAAACATCTACAGCTAGTTTGTTTTGCAAAACGTTTTTTTAATATATTTTGAGTTATAATGTCATTTTATCTGAAAGTATGTGTACATTATTAGCAGTTTTAGACATAGAGACTATTCTTGGGTCAGTTGGGTGCAACAGGATTATCCTGTATGACCCTGTCATACCTGGAACTGTATCATAATCCTCATATCATATTCTCAACATGTCTATGAGCACAAAAATATAAATCCAAGTGACCTGGCCCTAACACATCTCATAGTTCATAACATTATAACAGTTAAAAGGGTTTTAGTATTTTTCAGATACTCAGTGTGTGTACTGAATATGAAGGGAATGTGTGACTTTCTACACTTGCATACTGGACGAGCTTCCCAAAGGAGAACGTTCTTGAGACATACTGAAGAAAAAGAAGAAACAGATTTCTTGAAATTTTTTTGCAACTTAACTCTTATCTGAAACCACCAATCTGATTGTGTTTGCTGAAAGCATGTGAACACTTGCTCGAGCTATTCCTCGTTATGCCTGCCATTGTTTTTATTTTCAGGTGACTTACCATGATTTGATGAGAGGGACACAAGGCAACTCTTCTGCACCAAACTGTCACAGTTATGAGTTGTTCCATCGCTGTACATCCCAGAATTTACTCTTTAAAGTTGTCCAGTGTTGCTGCATTATGAAGCTATAAACACTTAAGCCAGCTGGTGAGTCTGCAGAAGGTTTATAGCTTGTGTGTATGAGATGACCTGGAACAAGCATGTGCATGCGTGTGACCTGCCCTGTCAGATTATATCAAATCCAATCAGGACCTTTCGGAGCGGTAAGCGCCACTGACTGAGAACTGGAAGAGAAAACGATCATGAGGCTGGAAACATATTCTCATACATGCTAACTGCAACCTGCATCCCCATAATGTGACAGAACAAGGACAAACTAAACACTCAGTATTGACAAAAAAAAACCCTAATTTATCTCAGGCTAGTTTTACAGTTGTGGTCAGACTTTTGCATACATAAGTGTGGTAATTCTGGGCTTTTAATGACAATCAGCATCAAAAGAATTTGTTTGACAGCACTCATTGGATTGACCAATACTCAGAACAATAGGAATGTCCAAGGAACATGGTGAAGATCTAAGAAGGAGAATTGCAGATTTATACAAGTTGGGAAGGTCTCTTAGAGCCATTTCTAAACAACTGATTCCTCTAGCGTGGCTGCTGCCACAGAAGCCCCAACACATACACTGGACACAGTCTCACAGTTTGGCTTTATTTCTTAAATAACTAACTAGGAACCTGCATTTTTGCAGGAAATAGATGTGATATATTCAGCTCCTCTCACAGTGCATTTTGGACATCCAGACTTTGTGCTGCAAACCATTTCACAAATAAAACCATAAAATTTTCATTGGACAGTATGAACATGTTTTGTGGAATAAACATACCTAAAGAAATATGCAAAAAAAAAGAAAGAAAAGAAAAGAAATCTGGAAAGAGGCAAATACTTTTGCATGGCACTGTATGTTGTATTGTCTTCCATAGTAAGTTGACCATATGAAAGCTAGAGGGCAGCACCGTACAGAAGCAACAACCAGGCGCGTCCAATAAATCCTGTGGTGGGGTCTTCAAAAGAACAGTGGAGCTAAGATGAAGCAGATTTTCTTTGGCTTCCTCTGCTTTCACCAAGACTTTCACTGTAAGGGAGTGAAAAAATTTATTGTACAATGTGGCTGCACATTTCTCATTGCTCATGTTGCTCACATGCCATTGCACAGGGCTTTTAATACGTCTCATAATAAGTTGAATATCTGATTTCCTTCCCATTCTTTGGAGCTTACCAGATTCAAAAATGCCAATTGAAAATTTCCCCCAAAATGTCTAAAGCAAAGTAAGGTCAACACAAAGGACAGACAAAGTAAAAATGTGTTTTCTTTTTATTCCTGTTTGTAGCTTCAGAGATTGAAGCCAAAGGCAGTTTTAACAGCTGTTTCCATAATAAAGTTACAACACTCTGTCATAATCCGTCTCTCTCCCTGAACCTGAAGACCAAATCAAATCAGTCCAGATGTGAACCCGTCGACCTCATCAGACATTTAAACATGTGTCACTGTAACACCCCATAAAAACTGTAATATGTTTTCTTTAAAACGCTGACAGGACAAAAAAAAAAAAAAATTCAAGAAAACTCCATCTACTCGTTGGCTCAGCCGACTTAGACATGGTTAAGTTGTCATTACAAAACCCAAATATGGAACAAATTGCTGCTGAAGACTAAATGTTTGAGAGCTCCAGGGGAAATCTAGTAAAAAGAACATTGTGAGATTTGTTTTGTTGTGTAACAGGGTCACTCCTAGTATTCGGTGCCAGTGAGTCCCCATGAGAGAACTGAGTGTATTTTTGAATATAAATGGGCCATTACTTATTTCAAAAAGCTTGTCTTACACTATAAACCCCCCCCTTTACCATAGAAAGCAGTTATTTGTATCCAAATTCCTGCTGAGCACAGTGACGGCGTGGATATTTTCAGGACATTCAAATAATATATATTTTTTCATATTTTGGTATCTAAACCCCAAACATGTCTGGTAGCGAGACCGTCCATGTAAAAGAAGGAAATTTCTTAAAATTTAAAATTGTGATAAAAAGTGATAATGATAGTAAATTCAAAATAAAGTACATTGACAATTTATTTCTTTGCTGTTATTGGTTATTATGGTTTGATTTTTATTTAATAGATGTTAGAAACATTTAAACCTTACTGGATTATAATTGTCTTAAACCGAGTGAATTAAGGATGATTGAGGCATGAGGTCGAAGGGACGTTTCATCGAAAGAATGAAAATGAAAACTTTTTTTCCTGTTTTTTTGCTAAGCATTTGGAGAGTAAAGTCAGGGACATTTTGACTCTTAGAAAATGTAAATATGAAATTGACTGTACATTCTGAAAAGTGGACTTCGATCCAGTCGATGTCTTTTCAGAATTGTTGCTGAATGCTAGAAAAGAAACCAGTTGGTTTGTTTGGACTGTAGGGGACTGTGCCTCCCATTTGGTTTATTGCTTTTACTCATGCAGGTCTATAGCAGAGTTCAGCCACAGGTTACTCTACCATTCAAACGGTCTCCTTATATGCAGGTGTTGACAGTCTGGAATATGCAACTCTTTGAATTGATCATGAACTCCTTTTGTAAATGGCACTTTATCTTCATGAAATGGCCACTTAGCAACCACTAACAGATGCCCCCCCCCCTCCCCCTCCCCAATTCTGAAGACTGAGCGGCACCACAGTGCATCAGAGGTGGAAGGGTTTGATGGATAGGAGGGGGCTCAACCGGGATGAAACAAGTCTTCACATTCCATCAGTGGCAACAGCAGCTGCATAAAAGCCTCTCAGGTGACATAACTCTATGTCTGGAGGCCATATTGCATATTATTGGCAATGAAGGGACAGTTGAAGTAGAGGAACTTTAAAATAACTCATGTGAAGCATTTGTTGTCATGGTTAGGACCCTTTTGATACGGTTCAGGTGTAAAGTCTGCCTAGCTAAGCTAACAAAAAAAACAAACAACATGTGGCACCAACACCCAGCCGTAAGTCTAACAGCTGAATCTTCTGTTGTACTTGTCAAGTGTGTGTTTGGTATTAAACAAATAAGGAAATTTCTTGGACAGTCTGTTAGTAGAATTAGGTCCATCAATACATCCTCTTAACCATTTATCGTATCCCAGCTGTCACAACAGTCAATGCTTGACGCTCACAGGGCTAGTCCAAAAGGAGCGGTGCCATTTGATCACGTTCCCCATCAATTGGTGAGTAGTTGCTGGCTGTCACTAGGTGACATTGGTTGCAAAGTGGTAAACAGTGCTTCACCAATTGCTTTTGTTGCCAGCAGATTGCTGTGGTTGCCTATAGTTTGCATGAAAGACACCAACTTGTCTACAATGATTGTATGCTGTACAGTCATTCCACCCTGGAAACAGAGCAGTTCAGAGAAATCATTAAAAGCCCCAAATTACCGTGACATTCACGCCCACAATGAGTGGATGTAAACCTCTGACCACAAACGTAGATGTGAATTCTGCCAGACTAACATTTTATATCTGTTGTGTGCAATCTGTTTTTACAGTAATAAAAAAAACAATAATTTATAGCCATAGATGGACATTTGTGTAACAAGCAAAAGTTCAAGGACACGATTCATTACCCCATTTTATGACTTGCGCAGTATTGTATTTAAATACACCCAGTCATACATTAGCTTGTGTTGAAACACCCATTCAGTGCCTCTCGTTTTTTTTTTTGGTTTTTTTTCTTCTTTTCTCTGTTTTGGTCGTCCCACTTCAGTCAGTCGAAAAATTTGACTTATCTGATGCAGGCTGCAATTTGACCACACATCAAGGGAGGAATGATGACAGGTCAGAAGTGCAGAGCGACATGAAGTATGAGCAGGCTGCCACCCAGTAAAAATCACACATCACAGCGCCATTGTCTGCAGCACAAAAGTCAAGCTTTGCCAAACAAAACTGCTTTTTTCTGTGTCAGCGTTGTGAACTTCAGAGACCGCCTCTTTCCTGAAGGATGTGTTTGATAAATCAGTGAGCAGCATGACTCACCCTCCCACTTCTCTCTGCCTCCCACCTCAGCTTGTTTACCCTGGAAAGATGGACAGCCAGGGGCCTAACGACATAATGACCTCGCTGGAAGAGGCCAGATTTATTAGCCGTAAACTCCCAAACTAGCAACACATACTTAAGGGTTAACCCAACTTTTAAGTCGCTTTCCAAAAAACTTACAACGGAAGCCGTATCACGGCATCAGATAGTGTCGAGGAGGGGGCTAGCCTAAGTGGCTACACACAAAGTTGGAGTGGTTACTGTTTATTTGTCATGGCAACTAAGGGATGTCCAAAACTCCTTCGTAATCTCACTCCTAACTGGAAAACACATCCAGAGAACCAGCATGAATCACCAGCTGATGGACCTTTTGGATAAAACTGAACTGAACTGAATCAACTTGAAGAAACTGTGGACAGTGACACTGGTGTTTGAGCAGTTTCCCGCTCATGGCAGGCTTGAGCCTTGGTGGTTTCTGAGTTGTTCCTAATCATACCAGCCAATTTCCTCTCACCTGAGGGTAACAGTTTGGGTCTTCTTCCAGTCTTTTTCTACCACATTTTCTACTTTAGCCTAGATTCACCACAGGTTTCTTTTGATTTCCTTTTGATATTTTTGTATTTCTTCATGTTTGCAGTTATTTTTCCATGTACGGCCCTTCTGTCTGGTCCTTGTCTGCACTGATTGTCTTCTTGTGAATGATTCCAGTCTGGATTAAATTCTAGGTTTTGGATATAATTGCCTCTGTTTGTCCTATGTTTGGATCCTCTTCCACTGTGACTCTTACATGGTCAGCTTAGCAGGAAACAGGGAGACAGAGGTCAGAAAATCTCTTTACCAACTAATCTGGTCTCATGCTAAAATGTGAGACAGGCAATATGATAATTTACAAGGACAGTTTACTTAAAATGTATGCATTTCAAGTCTTTCAGAAGCTGCCTTCTGAACACATGGTGGCTTGTACATATATTCTGAAGCTTAATTTGTCATTTGCATGACTACAGACTGGGGGAAAAACATATAGAAGCTAAAAACCCGAAGAATAGGAAAATATTCCTCAGATATAATAATATGGTTTTCTAATTTCCTCATGAAAGTACATATTTAAAGACAGAATTTATGTAATTTGATTCAATTCAATTTTATTTACATAGCTCCAAATCTCAACAACAGTCACCTCAAGGCCCTTTATATTGTAAGATAAAGACCCTACAACAATACAGAGAAAACCCCAACAGTCAGGTGACCCCCTATGAGCACAGCAGATGGCTGCCCCTCCCTGAGCCTGGTTCTGCCAGAGGTTACTTCCTGTTAAAAGGGAGTTTTTCCTTCACACTGTCACCAAGTCGCTGTAATTATTCCTTTTCCTTACAATATAAAGCACCTCGAGGCAACTGTTTGTTGTGATTTGGTGCTATATAAATTAAATTGAATTGAATTAAAGGAGGGTTTACGGTCACCTGATACAGCCCTAATTATAAAAAGGAATGTAACCAGCATCCAATCTGCATGGCTTTTTTGAGAGTGCATACAGAGATGTCTTCTGATAAATTAGCCCTCTTAGCTTACCTTAAAAAATATGAAGGAGAGTGCTCTGAAAAACAAACTGCTGATAATACAGTACCAGTCAAAAGTTTGGATTGATCAAGCAGCGTTCTTCTCTTTACCAAGCCCCTGTTACTGCTGTTAGCCTTTAAATGTTCTGCTTAGTCTCGAGAAATGTTGCACGGGAGGGTTGGGGGAGGATGAGTGAGAAAAATGACAGGCAGGGAGACGGGAAATGGGAAGCTAAATGGGTTGCCCCGCTGGGAGTTCTGGTTAAAAATAGAGAACAGAGCTCAGATATCGTTCATGCATTAACTCTCTCTCCTTTTTCCTTCAGCCAGAGAAAAAAGGGAAGGAGCCAAAAGATGAAGGCTGGTGTGTAAAACAATAGGAGGCAGTCTAAGAGGTATTTGTTTACAAGTGTTTTATCAACGTAGTGGAATCCTGTGTAATTACACAATTAAATACATTTTTTTGTTCTTGTTTTTAAAAAATGATGTTGTAGTGTGTTTCCCTGCAGCTCAGTTCAACAGGTGGTTAATTAAGGATACTGACTTCACCAGAAAAATGTACTCTGCACAGGAAGACCTTTGTTTACCCAAGTTTCAGCAACAGTAAATACTTTTATAGCACATCTCACTATTGGACTGAAATTAACCAAATTACTGTAACCCACGCAGAGTTATTTTCAATTAAGCTCAATCCCATATCTCACAGTTTTTAAGAAAATTTTCTTTTTGCTAATTTTTTTTTTTTTTTGTTTTTTTTTCT